>BSAI01000101.1:22973968-23000194 GCA_036245035.1 Adrianichthys oophorus
GGGGGGGGGGGGCTATTGTCCCTTGCTTTTGTCGTAACCTTCAAATCAGGCGGATTGTCAGAGATTAGTGCTGACCACACACTGACGTAAATGTTGATTGGATCACTCTTATGATTCAGAATGAAATTAAAAAGGGACAAGGAAGTGTGAGAAAGGAAAGAGGAAGTCCTCGACATTTGACAGCCTCTCCAAGTAAATGAACTATTCAGTTTTCAAACTAGTTAGGTACTTAGCTGAAGATAAATGTACATTTCTTTTAAAGAATTCAAAGATCTTGCATTAATTTGTTCCACTTTACACTATAAAGTTCAGATTTTTGGGGGGCCTTGTTGGCAAGACTTTTTTTACTCAATAATGATGCTGCAAACTGACTGAGGTGACCCATGTTCAGTCTGAGTTGGAGGAAATGCTGTCAAAATGTAAGGTTGCTAGCAACTGATTTAATTCCCATCAGCCATTGCAGTACTCTGTTGGTTCATAATTAAGTGTTGGCATACTGGCACATTCATCACATTTACATTGTGACAGTGCATATGTTAGCAACCCACCGATGCACTGTCAACAGCACTGACTGTCAGAGAACCCAATGTTTTTTTATGCTAACAATGTTTTTCTAGCACTTTTCAAAATAAAAGTGAACAATCTAAAAGCACGGGTTGTGCAACTACTGTTGCTTCTCGCATCAACCACAGGCAACATCCCCAATTGCAATAAGGATTCCTGTCTTTTCTCAACAAACAGGCTTCATGTTTTCCTACATGACGCTGATGGAAGACATGGCAGCTGAGTGTTGAACAGGTGTGTTATATAACATAGGATTGCACATAAGCATCATGTATATTGTTGGTGACAGAATAAAACCAAATCCTACTCTAAAGAAAATCTCAGGAGGTGGATGTCAGATGAGCTTCCTTTCTCGAGTCTGAATGTATTTCTGGAGATGAATCCCTGCAAGAAAAAAGCAGGAGCCGCAACTTAAAGAAAGCAAAGTGACATGGGGAGCATGCAGCAGCAGACAGTGGCGCACCCACATTCTCATCATATATAGGGATTTGCCTGTGGGGACATTTTGGTTTGCAGCTGCAAACCCTTTTTGCTCAGAGTAAAATTCAGTCATGCGGGTCGCTGACTCTGTTCAAGAATAAAATGTACCCTTATTTAACTACATCTGCCCCCAAACAGTGCTCAGAACATCTCATCCTGCAGTCATGGCTTTTTTTACCAAATGTTTTCTAAAATCAGTTTTTGCAAACAATGGGAGAGAATAGTTGCTAAATACAGAAAAATTCTTGGCTTTTTATTTTTTATTTTTTCTTTTACTGTTGCTAAAAGGCACTTTAGCTGCTATGCATTGTGGGAAAATCAAACCAGTCACTTTTCAGCTACAAGTAACACCTCCACTTCTTGGTCAAGATTTTTTCATTAAATGCACAAGGTTAAAGATGGTAAAATATCTTATTCTTGAACTTTTTTTTAAATTTAGAGAACCCTTTTTTTTATTAGGTGATGAATGATTGCAAAATAGTTTTTTAACGATGATACTGAAAATAAAATAATCTTGTTACAAAGCCAGAAATGTTTATTAGAAAGTAGGATGGATTTTTATGCCTAAAATAAAAAATAAAATAACTCAAATGGCAAAAAAATTGTTTGCTTTTTTTACTTTGATGAATGCAATCCCTTAGCAAAACGTAGTCCACTTGAAGTTTAATATATTAAGTATGCTTGAGTATATAGCCAGCCTACTAGGCCATACATACATATTGTGTAGGCAGCTTACAAACTGAATACTTTTTCAGATTAAATAGGAACATTTTACGTTTGCAATAAATAGTATATAAAAGGTAAACTTCAAGTATACAGCCTCACTTTTAGTGTAAGTTTACTTGTAGTGTACATAGATTGCTTTTTGCAAAAGGATTGTTTGAGATTTAGACCAAATAACATTTAAAAAAGTACATGGGCATGTTCTCTAATCATCAAGATATCAGTGAGATATTTTACCGAAAAAAAGTAGGATTGTATCACTCATTTCAAAACAAAGTAAAATTTTGAATCCTAATAAATCAAGAATTAGGTATGAACCGTTCTGAGTTACACAAATAAACGCCAAGGCTTTTAAAGCCAGAAGTTGGTAATTAACTGAGAGATGGTTTCAGCTGACCCTTCAAATTGATCTGTTTTGATCTTTCATTTTTAAAGTCAAGAAGAAAGCTTCACTGAATTGTTAATCGTTCTAAAATAAAAGCTGAAAAAGGAACAAAAAAATAAGGAAAAAAGTTGTTGTTGAAAATGAAAGTATAAAGTTCATGATGAGATATTCCAACTTTACTATAAAAAAGACCATCATCACACTAATTGCCCGTTATCATGTTAAATAGGATAATGAGCCTTATTTAATTTTAGCCCCTTGCAATTGCCTGTCTAAATTTTTTATTTTTAATCAGGCATTCATGAGGACCTCCTGCTGTCTTTTTCTGTGCATGATTAATAAAGTGACTCTCATGTTTTGTGTTATCGACCCATGTTGAGCTAAATCTATACCTTAGAGCTTACGAGTGACCTTTCTAACTATAGCTTTAATGAGGGTCATGCTGCTTATCGTGGATTTATGGAAAGAAAATCTGGCCTGGAGGTTATTGCTCTCAATGCTCTCATAAATCACAACACATTCTGGATCAAGGTAGAAGGAAATAATACTGCTTGCTCACTCATAATTTGTGATTTTTTTAAAAAAAAAGGAAGTGTACAATTTATAGAAAAGAAAGTTTCCCTTATAACCATCAAACTTTATCTGATCAGGTGCTGAGAGGATATTTATTAGATCCAATGATGTCCTGATGAAGAAACCTGGAGTCATCACTAAGATAAAATAATGGTTAAAGCTGGATATTTTATTAGTTGATATATTGTGTTGTTTGTATTTATGATAGACAAAAATGCTGATAAACTACTACATAAAGATGTAACATTAAAATAGGAAAAGAGCACTAATCTTAAAAAGAACATCACTAGAAAGTAATAAAATAATCTGTCCAAGCAGCAAGTCATCCGTACTTATGCAATCTTTTAGTAAGATTTAAAACCAACGCTTTCCACACAAGCATAAAAAAGGATAAATAAGTTAAAAAATATATTTGTTTTTTTAATTAAATGTTATACACCCCAAAAATAAGTATGTTTTGCTAGTACCATGCAATTTTTATGTTAGTTACAGTGAACAAAATAAAAATTCGATCTTAGTAAATCCTAATAAATCATCATAAAATCTAAAACTAGCACTTGTTTTTAGATCATAAATCTACATTTTTTTTCTAAAATAGTTACAATGAATTACAAGACTAACTTTAAAACGTTAAAATAGCATCCCTAAAAGTAAATTAAAAAAGTGACCTTTTTTTTTTTTGTCTTATCAAGTTTTTTCTGTTGGCAAGAGTATGGAGCAAAATAATTTGACTCATTTTACTGATAATTTCCTCATTTAAGTTACTAGTCTCTTAATGAGAAAATAAACTGTGCTGATTTTGAGAAAAGCTTGGAAAGGTGTAGAACAACGATAATCGGTTAAAGCATTTTAAAACCTTGTAAGCTATCATGAATGTCAAAAGAAAAGGTTTTAATTATTTAAATCAAATAGTTTGCAGTGTAGCAAAATAGCTTCTTTTTGTAAGGAGACAAATAAAAAAAACGGATTTTTTTTGTCACGTGCTTCAAACAAGAAAAATGGCATGGAAAAAGCAGACAGCTAAATAGATAAAATGTCTTATATTTCAATTTTGACTAAACTTTTGAAATATTATTCAAGTGTGAGATTTCACAATAAAAGTTAATATTACTGTTATGCATACAACTAGCATTTTATAGTGTAGTGCTTTTGTGCAGACAAAAGAGAAATAGACAAATGAGTCTGTCTGGACAAATCTGTCTCGTTCTTTTTCCAGTTCAAGAATGTAAATTAATGCTATAACAATGTGATATTGTAGAACAGGTTTCTCCTCAGTACCAGCACTGGAATTAGCACTTTTTACATAAATTAGCTTCAGTTTTGACCAGGAATCTCCAGGTCTCATGGAGCAGCTCAGGCATAGCAATGTCTCTAATGGCACAAAAGGTCAAGGGGTGAAGACCAACCATCCAAATCCTTTTACCAGTGGAAATTACTGTCTATAGTCCTCCTGCCGAGCAGCACAGGTGTGTCTCGCCCAGCAGGTCATCAACAGATTCACCTCTAATTAGAGAAATGTTTGAAATAATTAGTAAATGACAGCAGGGGCAGCAGCGGACATGCAGAAGAGGAGCAAATGTTGGGAAAACGAAAGAAGCTAATTGAATGTCAGCAGGAAGCTGTGGCCAAATTGAACAGCGTGTGATGAGACGGGCAGCTGAAGGACGCTTCTCCCAAGGTGCTCTCAGGCGCAGGGAGGATACGGGGTTGGAAACTGGGGGTGGGACGACTATTGTCTCCATGGCATTGCCCTTAATGATGTCCTCATGTGACAGGATTATGTAACGTGCTCCACAGTAAAGTGTAGTCAGACTTATGCAGCCCAGGCGAAGTCAAGGAGTTCAAATGCTGAGAGCCATCAAAGCAGGTTTAAGTTCATGAATTTATTTATATGTCTGCAAATAATGTGTAATATTTTGTAATATCATGAAATTCTTTCCATCTATTTGGGTAAAATAGTGCAAAAATAGAAGTTTTCATTTTTAAAAAAAACATTTATTTTATTTAGTCATATGTAGTTTTTAAGTTAGTATTTGGTTTTTTTGTTTGCTCCTGTCATTAAATATTATCTGACTTCGCCAAAAAGCTATAAAAGGTCTTCTGCGAGTCACGGATGTTGCCTAGTGACATGCGCCGAGTGTTTGCCCTCTTGAACTTCCTGCTACGGTAAGTGCCCTGAGACTATTTGGTTAGTGCTTGCGTGTCTCTGTACAACACAAAGCACATGGTGAAAAAATTTTATTGAGCTGAACTCCCAAATATATTAAAAAAAAAAACACTCGAACATAAAAAAAGCAGCTCCAAACTCTTGTTTTTAGTGTACTTGGTTAGCAGTAACTTGGCCCTAAGTTAATGTTTTTCTTCCCTTCTATGTTAAATTCCCCCGTGTTCAGGCATAACTCAGAGTCCTGTGTGGATTTAGCAGTCCCCTCAAAATTACAGTACTAAGTGTCCCGGCTTAATTTATAGTTTATACTGTGACAGGAAATGGGTGTGTGACTACAGGAAGTGCTTAGACTTATCACAATGCCCCTGGGATTACAAGAAAAAAGAACAAGTTTCCAACAAAACCTTGCAAGTCTTGACAGCTGGTAAGGTTTGGGGCATTTTGCAATAAAATCTCAAATAAAATAAGTTAAATAAAAGAATAAAAAAACTGTGCCAGATCAGCTCATTAAAAAAGATTTCTCTTTTTGGGCAAAAACATTTGATTTCTAATTTATGATGTTTTACCACAATTTTTGTAATAAATAAATACATTTTGTTGATAAAAAAAAGTTGATAAATAACAATGTTAAGTTTATAAAAACTGTTTGGTTGTATTAATTTGTAATTTTACTGTCTTGGGCACTTATGTTTCCATTATATGAAGTCAAATTTGAAAATATTTCAGTAGGTTTTTATTAACCCTTAGCAGCCTGGGGCCTTTTTGAGTGTTTTTACTACTTTACAATTTGCTCTAATAATTTACCATCAAAACACTTTTTTAAATGCTTGATGTCCAGTTTTTTTGTACTCCAGCTTCTTTTTTCGCTGAATAGTTTTTATTCTAATTCCAAAATAGACCTAATAAAATACAAAAAAAAAAAATCAGTTTTGAGTAGTAACTTTTTTTTTTAGATATATACTGCAGAAATCACAACAAAATTCAGATCTAACCATTTTTATTTATTTATTTATTTATTTTACGAAGACCAGAAGTGTTCAGACAAAATAAAAATATGGATATATTAAAAATAAAGCAAAGACAACATTTAAAAACAATTAAGTAAAACAGGATCTACTAAACTACATATAAAGTTTTGAGGCTTTTTTTTTTCTTTCAAAAATGTCCAAATAAATGTTAACCTCGTTATGTTTGTTTTAAACCAAAAATGTCAAGGCAAAGAGTCTTTTTGAAATGTTCAGGTGGAATTTTGTAATAAAACTTTACTAATGACTTATCAACGTCATTGCGGCATCATTGTAAACAGCCGATGCGATTGACATATGCACCGGTGAGACTACTAAGACATTCATATCTTTGGAAATGTGTTTGTTGTAAAACAAATGTTTAAGAAAGTTAAACCAAAAATAGACAATTAAAAAACAAAAGCACAATAACCCTGAATTAATATAGATATTTTGGACTTCATGCAATTTGGGGTAATCTGTTAGTCTAATTAGTCTAATTGTTAGTCTAGTCTAATCTTAGAAGTGAGATTATAAGAAGAATTGTATCTTTTTATATACTTTTTTGTAGAAATTTTTTTATCCAGTTAAATACTTTCACTGCAGAAACATGTCTACTTCCGTTTGGAAATGATGTACTGATAACTGGAGGAGCATAGACAGCGTTAACCATGTCATTAGTCTTTTTATTAGTTCATTTATAGAAAGGACACATTTTGGATCAAGGTGTCGTGGATTAATTGATGCATTGATTGGCTGGGGCTTGCAGCACTTAAATTTGTGAGGAGAGGATTTCTGCACGCTCAGTCACAGGTGACTTGACTGACCTGTTTTTGGATCTATTTTTGGCCGAACTCTCAAAGAGAAACTTAAGATTAGCCAAGATTTATCAGTCAGATATTTCTGATATATGTTTGCAAAAGGATGGTTGGTGAGATATTTTAACTTTCAAAATATCTCCATGTGGAGAAATTAAAAACATTATCAATACTAAAATGTCCTTTTTAATTAACCAAAACATCTAATTTATATATATTTGTGCTTCTGAATGAATATTAAACAGCTTTATTTTAAATAAACCTTGACAAAAGAAGAATAATTTTCACATTCCTACTCTCTCTAAATTTCTAGTCACAGTTTGTGACTCATGCATGTTACTACAAAGAACCCCTTTCTGGAAATCAGCGACACCAAAGGTCATTAAATTTGGCCTCAGCAACATTTTCACTTGACATCGTGTCTCTTTGCGTCATTTCTCTTTCATTTTCTGCTTTAACTGCCTAAATTCCCTGTACAAACAATTCTCAGCTCCTAAATGTCTTTTTATGTGATCGACCATGTTTCAGCAGAGCTGGAAACGTCCAATTCCTGCTTGATTTACTTTTAAGTTTGACAAGATGTTTGTGGTGTTGACTTTGTAGAATCGGGAAAGACTGAGGTCAGAGAGCAGCCAGCAGAGTTTTCTTTCCTCTGAGTCAGTGCTGAGTTTTATAGAAAGCTTGGAGTGAGTCCATTTGGAAGCATTAGCTGGATTTTTTTTGGATGAAATAATAAAACCTTTGTGCACACATCAGTAAAGAAAGAATAAGGAATTTAAACTCTTCGGAAAAACAGAGCTGCTGTTGGAAGGAAACACCCAAGCAATGAGCACAAAGAACAGGATGTGAAAGATAAGATTTTTATAACTAAAGCCAGGATTTCAAATAAACATTTTAGAAAATACATCTTTTGATTACTAAATTGTGTTCAAATACATTCAAAACAAAAAGTGTGTTGTTACAGCTATCAAAGTTTACAGTTTAAAATATCTTAACACATGCAAAACTACTAGTACCGTGTCAGATGAAACAAATTGAACAAAATAACATAAAAGGACTTTACTGAGAAGGTGTTTGACATGCTGATATCAACTCTAAAAAGCTTCAAGTTATGGAAGTTTTTTTTTTTTTTTTGCCATGCACGTTCTCATAAAATGTAATCTCAAGTAGGGCACGAGGCACAAATTTAAAATGTGTTCTTAAAAATTTTTAAGAACACGTTTAATTCAATTTTAATGTATTTATTTTTTTAACATGTATTTTATTTAATAACATCAAAACAATACATAACATCAAAATACAAAATAAAACGCTAACAATTAATACATGAAATGGGCAGAGAGAAAAAACATATATGATGTGCCTGTTTTGATAAATTTAACTAAAATAACTAAGGGTACATCAAATAAAATCCCAGCCTACTTTTTCAATAAACAAATAAAAAAAATGCATACACATATACCTACATTAAGCCTCATTGAATCAAGAATCAAGTTTAGTTGAATCACCTACAAAAAGTTTTAGAAATGAAATTTGTTTAGAACATAATTCTACATAAATGGTCAAATTGATCTCTAAAGCCTTTCTTCTGAATCTTGGTTTTCTAAATATTTTATGTCATTATGAGTTGAATTGAATTTAACCTGTATATTAGGGGTAACCATGTCTTGTGTGGTTTGTACATGAATTTTAGAATGTTGTGATCAACTAAATTTTGCATTTTCAATTTACTGAATAATGGACCTGATGGGTCTCTTTATTTACTTCCTAAAACGATTCTTATTGCCTCTTTTTGTAATGTTAAGATCGAGGTCAAGTATGTTTAAGTATTACCCCAAACAATATTTTAAGTGTGGAGCAATCAGAGAGTTAAAAAAAAATGTAATGCATTCTGGTTTAGACACCATTTCAGCTTGTGTAAAATAACAATTCTTTGGCTATTTTTGTTTTTTCCGCTACTAATGTAAGTTTTCCAAGAAAAGTTTTCAATGTATTACACCCAGAAATGTAATCTTTTACCCTTTTTACCCTTTTAATGTTCATACCACCTGTGTTTAAAGAAATATTACTGCTTTTATTTCTATTATTGAATGACATCAAAAAAAATTTTCAAGGTTTAAAGATAATGTATTCACATCAAATCATACTATTTGTTTGTATCACTTAAATTACCTGCACCAGATATGGTCCTTCATAGAAAAAGGTTGAGTCATCTGCAAATAATATACATTTTAATATTCCGGATGTGCTGGCAGTGTCATTTATGTAAGGAATGAATAAATTAATACCTTATAACAGAAAAGAAAAAGCGTAAAAAACAATATATTTCACAAGGTTTAATTCTTTAATGTTCCACTCCAACCATCTTTTGATTTATTTTCAAAGTGTTCCAAGTCATCTTTTTTTTAAATACATATTATGATTATGTCATTTTTAGTCAAAATAAAATAAAAAAACTGTGACATTTCTCTGACATATTTTCTTTCTTTCTCATACTTTCTTACAAATTGGATGAAAACAATGTGCTAAATAAATAAACGAATATGTTTTACATAATGTGTTCAAATCTTTTGTTCAACAAAACTTTAAAATGTCATTTATTCTGAAGAAAAAACTTAAATTAGAATTTTTACAACAATTTTCTAAAGTTTTTAACAACAAGTAAGTTTGAGTTTATCAATAGTATTTTTATTCATTGACTTAATCATTTTTCTTTTTTAAAGTTTGAGTTTGAGTGAAAAACAAAGATAACAACTATCAATAAAATAATGTTTTCCTGCTGTCATGGTGTAACCAGCATTTGTGGAACTAAATGCCAGAGGGAGGGGTCTCGTGGGGGCGGGAGGAGTGGTGCTGAATGAACAGCTCCCCCGCTCATAAAACAATCAGAGAGCTCCTCTGCTCCGTCAGCCCAGCAGAGCCATGAGCAAACAGAGCTGTCCGTCTGCCAGCCGCGCGCTGACTCTTCCCCCGCGCCCCTGACGCACACCGGCACCACCATGAAGAGGCAAAACCTGCGGACCCTAGTCCTCATCTTCTGCACCTTAACCTACCTGATCGTTGGAGCCGCGATCTTCGATGCGCTAGAATCCCAGGGGGAGACGAGCCAAAGCAAAGAGCTGTACGCGCGCAAAGAGGACCTGCGCCACAGATTCAACCTCTCCACGTCGGACTTCGAAGAACTGGAGAACGTGGTCCTGCACCTGAAGCCGCACAAAGCCGGACTGCAGTGGAACTTTGCGGGCTCCTTCTATTTTGCCATCACTGTGATCACAACCATAGGTGAGCAAGTTTTATACAGACTTCTGCAGAGTTTTTTTTAGAGGTTTACTTTGCTGTAAGTTTAACACCTGATGTGCTGGAAGGTCATGCACCTTTTTTTACGCGAAGAATTAACCAGAAAAAGGAGCTTTGCTTTGGCAACTAAAGCTGACTTGAATTTCGAAATGTTATCCAACATATCTGTGGTACCTGAAATAAAATGAAACCGTTTTTATTAACAAATGATTCCTACAATCACACAAAGTTATTTTAAATGCACCCCATCTTAATTTTTTATAAAGTATTAGGGACATATAATTTGTTTTTAGGTCATTATCCTTAAATCAGCTGCAGCCCATAGCAAAATACACTGTGTTCTCATGTACATACTTTTTCTATAGCAAACAAAATGTTAAAAAAATTTCAAATGAAAAGAGCCTGCAAAAGCTGCAACAAAGGCTCTCCGGGCAAGTACAGTCAGTCCTTATAAGTCCTGACCTCAGTCTGCACCATCAACACAAGACAGTGTTCAGTCAGTCTGACTGATCTCACCTCTTTCATTTCACAGAGATTAATTTTCCTCAGCGTACTGTTTTAATGTTCATGCTGTGGGCATTCAAATGAGTCATTTTATAACATGGACTTAACCTGAAAGTATCGCCAAGCTTTGAGGAAGATCTGAGGGTCTGAAGGCAGTTTCAAATAATCTCAGGGCAACAGAATAAAAAGCAAATCATTTTTTAATGAAGAAATATTGATTGTTGAACCTCTCCTTATCTCCATCTCTTATCTAACCCTGTTGGATTCAGCGTCAGTTGCACTTGTCATTCCTGACTTGTGACTTGTAACCTTATCGGACGCTAACAGCTAATTGTACACTAACCCCTCTGGTGTTCACTTACAAACATCAGCGGAAAGATTGGAGTGATGTGAGACACACCATGTCCTCATGGAAGCGAGGGAACTTTGAGCAAGACAAACACCCTGTGGGATCTGGGGTGTGTTGGTAGTTTGGGGCTGAGGGGGGTTTTCTGTCACAGCCATCCTCCCACGACATTCACCCAGCTCCCGGCCCCGGCTTCTCGTCATTGCAGCAGCATGATCATTTATGGTGAACAGAGGACAAATTCACATCGTAGCGTTCTAAAATAATCCACATCTCTTTTCTTTTGTTTGAGCTAATGTCAAATTTGACATCTGACGAGGACGGGAACATGACATGCTGGGACATATGTGGTGTTTTTTATGGCGAGGTGGATGTAATTTTTAAATGTTGTCTTACAGGGATACAGCCATTGTAAAAGGAAGAATTTGATATCACAGTTTGTTTACACAATATAAATAAAAGAGATATCTCCCAAATCACATAAAAATTTGATACTCAGCAGACTGGAGAAAATACAATAAAATGAACTGTTTCCTCAGTCCTACATTTTCTATTTAAGTCAACCAAAATATTATTCATTTCCCATATAAGCCTTTAGTTTCTTTCCCAAGTCATCACACAGCATCTTTATTACATTATTAAAATAAAACTGTTGATTTTCATAGAAGCGCCCCCAATTATTGCGACACATCCTTCCGCATATCCTGAAGCACTTATTTTATTACTGAACAATCAATCCCATCTGTTGCAATTTTCCAATTTTGTCAAATGAATGTTTTGTTAAGTTAATTTGCGCACTTTTCCCGGAGAGGAAATGTTTCAACACATTCAGGATGAGAAAATCCGTTTTATTCAGAAGTTAGGATACTGAACATAATTGTGAAGAACCTGGAGGACTGTTGCTCAGGAAGAAAACCATTTGTCTCCTGGTTAATTAGGTTCCTGATGGTTTGAATGTATAATTGGACAAGGCCTTTTATCACAAGAATGGCAAAGAAAGATGTAGACGAAAGACATAAATTTACTTTTTACATAGAATTCTATTTGATAGAATCTTCCTGACCAAATAGACGTAAAACCCCAAGGGAAACCCCGGGAATTTCTGTTTGATGCCAGCTAAGAAATGAGTGTAATGAAGGAAATGAAGCCAGGTCTGTTCACTATAAGCAACCACTCCAATGTAAAACTGACCAAATCTACTGCAGAAATAAATTCTACAAACTTTGATCACTTTTGTTATTATAATTAATATCTACTGGAACTGTAATTGAGATTATTATTTCTAAATCTCATGATTTTGTTTTATATTTATGATTACCATGCAGCACCAACAATTATCAGCTGTGTACATCTTACTAATTTCCTGCATTTTGAAAATGCTGAGGTTTAGCTGGGTCTTTGCTATGATGACAACAACCTTGACTCTGAAATCTGGCTTCTAATTAGTCCAAAATAAACCAGCATGTCCATACTTAGTGACA
Source organism: Adrianichthys oophorus (assembly GCA_036245035.1). Lineage (NCBI taxonomy): Eukaryota > Metazoa > Chordata > Actinopteri > Beloniformes > Adrianichthyidae > Adrianichthys > Adrianichthys oophorus. The sequence goes on from BSAI01000101.1 coordinate 22,986,311, forward strand.
CAATTCTACTGTTCTTCAAAATGTAATTTCAACCAAGAAAGACACAGGAAATTTACATTGAACTCGTACTTGCAAATTGATCTTTTTCTGAGATCACCCTTTAATATAAATATTCTTAACCATTGGATGCATGACTGACCAATGCTGACACTTTTCCATAAATGGGGTCTAATATGACCCCAATTAGGATCAATGGGTTTTTGTGATACATTTATGTAAGTTTGGTTAAAGACTATAATATTTATCATAAATTGATCAACAAAGAGTAATTTCATCACTTTTTATTTACATTTTAATACAAAATAACCAATCTTGTGTCAAAAAAATATCAGAATTCATTGTGTTACTGTTTTGCTATGGAGAATGTTAGAATGTGATCCAATTATAGTTCTACCTATATTTTTTTCCCTGTGTGTTTGTTTTATTTTGAAGAAAGTTCTTGTGATTTCCTGTTCCTGTTTGTTTGGTTCAGGTGTGATGAGTTTATTTATGCATGTGTGTCTAAATAAACACAGCCATCACTCTCAGCTGTGCCTGTGGTTGAGAGTGGAATTATTGAGAAATCTTTTGTGGTGTTCTTGACACTGCAGTCTAGGTACCACACAGCAACGTTGTGAAATTACCATACCTGCTAACAGAGAACAAACAGAGAAAGAAAATCATCAGTAGAGATCCTTACATCATCCACGCACATAAACACAAAAACGTCTTCCCTTTTCTCACAGTTTGTTGCTCTTTCTTACAAATGTGGAATACCTGGAATTTGAAAATATAAATAGTTATTTTCAAAGATGTAAAAACCCATGGAGTCACTTTTAACACCACGTATGCATCAAAGGGTTAAAAAAAACATGTTTAATTGAGTAAAATTGTGTTTATTGTTTTTGATAGAGAAACTCTGCTGTATAAAAATCCATCATCTGCAGAGAAGAGCAGCAACACTCAATCTGTTTGAGTTGCTATAATCCCAAGATGACATCCAGGCAGGGTTAAAGCCCGCTGGTGCAGAAACACTCCTCTTCAGAAGCTCTCTTCCAACTACGATGCCACCAGCATCAGTTGTCAATGTGGCATCTAGAAAACATGACATATGGGTGTGATGTTGAAGACAACACAGTTGTGTTCTTCAGATCCTCTGGGTCAGTAACACTTCTGTATATGCACTCACATTAAATAAAATATCTTCTTATTCATTTGCTGTCAGCATGACTCCATTTTCAGCTGTTACATAATGAGAGCACATCCTGAATTGTTAATAGTAATTACTTACATTAGTATCATCATTATTATTAAGTCAGCTTAAGAGGTTAGTGCAGTAAGTGGCTGAGAGCACATGGAGTAAAACTCTCAGCAGCCGTTCCACCAGAGATTTATCATCCTCACAGATGGAGGCAAGAACTTCAGTTCATCTCAGAAAAGTTCAGGCACTGGAGGAGAAAAGAGCCAGAAACACAAACTAATTTTGGGCCAAATAAAAGTTATCCCTCTGAGGAGTCCACCGTTGATGTAGTTGCGGTTTGTGGAAAATCCAATCCTGCTAAAAGCTTCATTCTGTCATTTTTATCAGATGAAAATCATGTATCTACTTTACCACGTAAGGGAAAAACATCAATTCCTCTTCAAAATGTATGTCTTATTTTGTAAAACTCTCAATATTAATTTATTTTGCCTTTGCTGTTTGAATTACTATCTTTTATTTAAGTCATTTCACATGCAGACCACCCTGCTACGTTAAACATCCTATTTTTAAGTCCCACTCCGATCATCTCTTAATCTATTGTAAAATGATTCCCAGTGGTCTTATTATGCCATTTTAACCAAAATAGAAAAACCTGTATTGTTTTCGTGGACATGGTTTCTGCAGAGCGGCTGGAGTTCATCAGAAATTTGCCTCTGAGTTGTCGGGCAGTAAACCTGCACTCATTTCCCATTATCCCTTTGTTTACACTCTCCTGCGAGCTGACAGCCTCTCACGACCCTAACCAAACTTTAGTGGTGCAACAAAAATGGCCAGCACTATTGAAGCTATTAGCCATACAGTTTTGAGGCAGTTGCCAGCTCAGGTGAGGAAAATGAAGACATACGTGGATCATTTTGTCTGCAAGTGGATGCATTAGAGTGGAGCGGAGCAAGAAGCTTGTGACCTGCTGGTTGTAGTTTGTACATAACAACTACAGGCTTTTTCAGACTTCATTTTTTTCATCTGCTCCTGATTCACTACGTTTTGCACACACAAAACATCCATGTCTTTTTTTTCCCTTTACCATCATTTGAATAAAAACTGTGTCAGTCTTTGATTATTATTGTGAATAAATACAAAGCAGCAGCTCAATGTCTGTAAGTCTGAACATCCACTGTAGGTGTAAAATTATTTAGCATTATGTAGTGCAAGCATGAATCCCCCTTTTCAGAAAAGCCCGTTAGCCACAAGAAAATCCAATATTTTATACTATAAATAATGTATCTGCATATAATAGCATTCTGTAGGTACCCCTCAAGTTTAAAAAGTACTTTTTGTGCATAAATGGCCCATATTTTTGAGACTCAGGCAAGTAGACTTTGAATGTTGTTGTAACAAGGGAGTGTATGGCCGCCAAATTCAATTTTAAGCTGCACTTTTGGGTGGGATGGTCTGATCAGGCAACGAGGCAATTTTGCTTTCCTACATTTGTCCCCTAATCTGTTCGTTATCATGAACTAAATTGGATAAAGTTGCTTTGGTTTCTGCATCTTACTCTTGAAATACGTTGGAGAAAACAATTACTTGCATTCATTTTCATCAGGTTGATTGAATACAAACTAAAATCTAGATTAAACATTGCTTGCCAATTATTTGTTTAGCATGTTCTATTACTCATTTTTCTTATGTTTTATTGTTTGTTGAACTTCCTCTTGAGAAAGTTCTCAACAGAACTTTTTTTTTCTTTGGATAAATAAAAGCAAAAACAAATATAGACACAAAAAAAGAAAAAAAAATCTAATTCTGTGATAAAAGCTTCATTAGCAAAACAGCAGATGGAAACACATGTATCCAGAAAATTGAGCTTTTGCTTTTCTGAATCTCGTTGCTGTCTATGTTGTCCATTTCACCTGCTGCTAACAAAACGTGTTAAAACTCATTGTGGCTCTGGGCTCTAAATTCACATTTCTTCTAACTGAAAATGTAAACGTTTTACTTTACATTTAGATGAAATCTCAGCCCTTGAAGGCAACTTGAAAGGAAAGGAACTATTCTGTCAAAAGTGAAATTGAGAAGCTCGGTGCAAAGAGGCTGAGAGGTGTGAAGGACCATGTTCCAGATCAGCAGAAACCAAAAGTGACACATTCATTCATTTAGTTTATTTCATTTAAGAGGTTTATTTATATATTTTACAAAACAGGACAATCTCACCCCTCAAAAACATCCAAAAACAGGGAAACGAGTAATATAAATGTGGGAACCAGTAGCATTTTTCATCCAGTACAGGGTTCTAGACTACATTTTTGCACTGGTTGCACTGGTGCGCCTAACTTTTTTTCTTATGTGCACTAAAGTTTGGTGCACGGACCTTCTCAACCACATTGCATTTAACTCAGCAGTTTTACATGGTCACTTTCCTTTATAATTGCTGTCAATATCGGGATTAAGGACTTGAAAATGATTAACTTTCAAACTGATAAACACAAAGCCCTTTTATTCGAAACAAAATTCTACAATAATAATAAATTGTGTTAACGATTAAAAAGTTACGGTAGACAAAAGAGTATAAATACTGGAGCTAAAGCCCTCATTAAAGAGTTTTAATAGAATTTTTTCAGCACCGGGTGCGGGTCCACGGACCCAGTCAGATTTACATTCTCATTAACAAAAACAATCATTCTTATCTGAGGTACGTTACACCTGCGCACACACACACAAACTGTATCTTCCAACTGTAGGTGTAGGCAGATGCGCCACCTAACAGTAGGTAGTAACATTTTTTATTTATAAAATTAACTAAATACTAAACGAACTGATAAACTTAGAATTTAACATAAGGGATAATGCCCGACATTGTGGCCATCATCAAAAATTAATGATTGATGTGGAGGCCTGAAGTGTCTGACCCAAAGCTTCCTAAAAGCCCATTTATTTCTGTTAATGGACATCTCAAAGTGCATTATCCACTTATAGACATGGGCATGTACAAAAGAAAGACATTTTAAATCCAAAATTTGTATTTTAATCTTGTTATTTTTAAGGTTTAAACTATTTTTCACAAGAAGTGGACTATTTATCATGGTAATGGACCATGATATGTACAAGCCATAATATTTACAAGGAGAAAAGATGTAAATGAAATGTAGTTTAAACAAAGAACAGGCAATAACTTTTCAAAGTCACAGAATCTGAACTTTTTTGAAATTTTTTTGATTGTGTTCATGTATAATGCATAAAAAAATAACGTTTGGAACTAAACTGCTTCAATTTTCCTGAATGGAAAGAAACATAGGGACAAAAATGCACTTAGAAGCAACACAGAAAAGACCATGCATGAACATGAGGTGGTTGTACACGCCGAGCTCAGTGTCAAACAAACCCTGAAGGAGAGATGTGAGAAAGTACACATAAGTGACTCAAACTGCTTTTGCTCCCAAGTTGCAGGCATGACCAACAAATGTTTACCAACTGTGCTGTTTGCTCCGCAATGCCTCATTGGAAAGTTGAGTCATCAAACATAAACATTACGTTATTTTAATAAAGCTGTACCTAATGGAGGTTTATCTAAATGGAATAGTACACAGTGGTGAGATCTCTAGCTTCCTCAGTTGACAATTCTGATTCTCTTCCAGACTATAAATATACAAGTGACTGAACAGTATGTGGAGTCGCAGCTGGATTATTGTATAATTGATTTCCACGAGGGCTGTTTGATCAGAAACATGAACTCTTTACTTGTTTTTTTCTTCTCTTTCATTTAAACAACGCTTTTAATCTTTATGTCCTGCAATATTTGATAATGTGCCTTTTAACACTACCTGGAGCTTTTAGAGTGAGTTGGTCACCAGCCCTTGATTAATGTCCCAATCCGTTCAGATTAGAGGCTAAATGAATATGACACATGAGCTCCAGCTCCATCAACACTGGAAATGGACTGACAATGAATTTTAAAAAGGAAGCAACTGTTCAAAATCTCATCTGATGTTGATTTTAGTGATTCAAAGATGTCTGAAGAAGGGAATCCTTTGGGTGTCAAGGTGGCATTCCTTTTAATCTGAATAAGCATACACTAGAAAAAAATATCCTTCTCAAAGCAAGCTGAAAAATACAGAATGTAGCATGTTTTCCTTAATGTGCAATAAGAGGCCCCTTGGAAATAAGTCAATAATTCTTACCCTATTGGCATATTTTCTTTAAAAAAGCTTTAAAAAATCTGCTAAATGGGTAAGAAAAATTGTATTTTTAAAAATTTTTTTACACTCCATCATCCACCTCATCTTAACATAAACACTCACCCGAGTACAGGTGTCAGCTCACATTTAATCAAATAGTATACGTGACAGAATGAAATGCTATTCATGTATAAATATAAAAAAAAAAGTTTAGTTTAAATTACAAAAGGGGTTTATGCAAATATACACAACGCGTGTCTGACGATTTTTAACCCCCGATTGTAACAGTAAAATCTGTCTAACACGAGAGGCTCTCAGCTCATATTTCATTGCTCATCTGTTGGACAGGACAAGTTAAAAAATAAATAATATTAATAAGAATTTGAAAGACATATTAAGCAATATTTTCTATAAAACAGGGACATGCCAATATTCCCTCACGTTGACTCACAACCCCTCAACATATTTTCTAACAGTTAGAACATTTTTTTTCTTTAGTTCATAGAGTTTACTGAATTAAAGTTCACATAGTCTCTGTTTATTTTTTATTTTCACTTTTAATCTAACTCTCCTGGGTGGTCTGGATGATTTTACATCAGCTACACCTAAGAAAACATGCCTGTTTAAACTGAAAATATCTTAACACAAACAATTTGCAATAATAAAAAAAAAATAAATCTCATATCAGCTTCAACAAAGGGTCACGGTCCTGTCAGCCATGAAACCCGCTGACGCAAATCAATCTGTTTGATAACATCATCAGACTGAATATTATTGCTTGGAAACATGTAAACAGGAATATTTCTGCTGCATTTGAAATATTCAGAACATTATCAAGAATAGGCTTATGATTTAAAATAAAGCTCTCAAAGGAACATAAAAAAGGAATATTACAATCTGTTCTTTGGTTTTTTATTCAAACTTTTATTAAACCTCCAGATCAGGATCAGAAGGAGAAGCGTCTTTGTTCAAAAAGTGTTCAGACACAAGATAAAATGAAATGTTTATTTCTGTACAGTAAAAACTGACAGAGATTTAAAAGAACAAGGCTCCATTTCAACGCCTCTTTTCTCTGACCTGAAAAGGAAAGGAATGGGAAAAGCAGTCAGGATTGATAGCGGAAACAATGCTGCAAGCAAGGCTGTAATTATCCTGACTCTTTATTTTGCTTTGTAGCGGCAGGGCTTTGTATTTATAATGCTTTTTCCAAGTTTTAAGATAATCGTTTGGCTTGAGGTTTGAGTGCTTTAAAGTCATATTGTAGTTTCTGTTTTGCACGATTGTGAAATGTTTCTTCAGCTGCATTAAAGTCAAGCTAATTTTAGGAACTCCAGGATTTAAGCTTATCTTAAAGAAAACTTTTGCCACCAAGACATTTGTTAAAGTTTCTAAAACTTATCACTACTCTCAACTACTAAGTTCTGTAGCACGTTTTTTCATTAGTCTCTTTTGAAACTTTCCTGTTTCTGTGATGTGTTGTTCTTGGATACCAAGGGTTTTTACAGGTTTTTTTTTTTTTTTTTACAGATTTTTACAACAGTTGTGGTGACCTTAAAAACGCACTCCAATGAAAACAAGGTTTTTGGTGTTTCTAACATGTTCTTGTAGCATTTCAGATGATGGCCATATATGCAGAAAATTAATACTAAAACATAATTTCTGTGTATTTCTTTATTCAAATTATTGTGAATAAGGACCAGATAAAAAAGTTGTGATATTTAAAATATGTTGGGCAGGCTACAAGCTTACTGCTCCAATCCAATCCAATACATCCACTTGCTGACAAATAGATCCATACACTTCTTCATTTCCCTCGTCTGAGCTGGCAAAACTGGACAGCTGGATACGGTAGCTCCAATACTGTTCACCGTTTTTGTTGCACCGGTGATGTCAAGTTGGGGTTGTGAGGGGCTGTAAGATATCAGGAGAGAGTGTAAACAAAGGGATGATGGGATGTGTGGGCAGGCTTACACTGGGTCAACAGTCCTGCCCACAACTCAGAGGAGAATTTCTAATGAACTTTTGCTGCTCTGCAGAAACAATGTCCCAGAAAACGACACAGTCTTATAAATTTTGGCTAAAAATGGCACAATCATAATTAAAAGACCACTGGGAACGCTTTTATAGGGAATCAAAAAATGACCAAAGTGGAACTTTATGATGCGGCTGCTCCTTTTCTACGACTCTCCACAGGCTCGGACAACCAAATAACTCGCAGCACCTGCACAGGTCAACCCCCATACAGGTGTTTGTGACTACAGTATTATACTTGGAAATCTATGCAAACCTTTTTTTTTTTTTTTTTTTTTTACATCAACTCCCTGAAAGAACGTGCTTTGTGTTTAGAAAACTATAAATAAGTGGAGATGGTGCAGCCAACATCGCTCCACGCTGTCCCCTGCCTAAGTGGCACAATTACAGCCTGCACTCAGCTACAAATGGATTTTAGTTCTTGGAGAAATGTCTCCCTAGTGATGGGAATACTGATTCCCAGCAGGAAGCTGATTATGGATGGTGAGTGTCTGTACCCCTTTGTAAATATTGCAGTTCTGTATACACATAGACAGAAAGACAACATTTGCACCCATGTCTATTAAGTCAGTAATTTAGAGGAGAGGCAAAATCTGAAAAATGGGAACATGAGTATTTCTGATGGGGTTTGAAATGTCAGCCAACTGAGTGCTAATTATATTCCCAAAGCACTGAGCTGTCTCCCTGAGCCCCCAGAGACAATGAAGCCCCAACAGCTTCGGTTTTTCTGCCTCCGCAGACAAGTGCCAAAAAAAAAAAATCTTTTCCCCATCACGTGTGGTCAGCTCTGTTTTCGTGTGAGGTAAGAGGTGGAATGATTCATGTTGAACTCATTTTTGTCATCAAGACGTGATTTTTCTGACAAGTCACATCATTGATCGATGCCTCCAACTTTCTTAGATTTTAAGGTTCTGCTAGCTTTGGACTTCTCCAACTGGCTCCAAGAGCTGGAATGATTCGGGCCGACAGCGCCAAGAGGCTGTAGCTCGTTTGGCAATTCCCAGAAGAATTTGTTTTCCAATTTGTTTCCAGCATCTGCTTAATCTCCCAACAAGTCATCCTGAATGAAGTGCACTGTCACACTCTGGGATGTAATAATAATGATAATAATAACAGCAGTAATGGGTGATTTGTGTTTACCCCGCAGGCTGGCTGACAGACGACTCCCAGCTTTACACCTAAAACCTCTGTCCAGTGAGGAACTTGTTCTAAAATGCATAACCCATTTCAGCAGGAATTAATTTAATATTCTATCTGTCAGGAAAAATGTGGCTGCTGTTCCTACATGCTAATGTGAGGATGCAAGGCCAATCTAGAGTTGACACCTTCTGTTAAAAAAGAGGAACTAACAGCAACACCTTGTTGTGCTGCATTGATGGATTTTCCACGCTGTCTCCCTCTGTCTTAATTTGGAATCAGAATCTGCTCCAGATCTAAATAAGACTGGAATGCATGACTTGCCAGATCTGCATTATAGTAGGTCATTAGCTGGCAAATCCTAGATTTATAGTAACCTCATTTCTGTCAGACGTTTGACAACATCCACCTAGATCAGTTTCTTCCCAATCTTTTCCCGTATTGATTTTTGATCTAATATCAGATGTGTGCTGCTTTTGAGAAGTTTTGTGTGAGTTTTTTTTTTAGACCAAAACTGCTTTTTTTATGACAAAGTATCAGGGCCACTGTGAAAGAAATTCAAAATATAAATATACAAGATGAACGTGTTAAAATTGTAATTAAAAGACAAAACATTGGGAAAAAAGAGTACACTTTACGATAATAAAGTCGCACAGTAGCCGTAAAAAAAAGACAACATCTTACAAGATTAAAACTGTAAACTTATGACTTCGAAAGTTTTCATTTTACAAGGAAAAGTTATGCTTTTTAAAAATCAAGTTGTGGTTTTAACAAAATAAAGATGTACAATTTCAAAAAAATTAAGCAGATTGAGCTACATTCTTGAGATGTGTTGTAACTATCCAATTTCCCTGATTTGTCTGCAATATAAATTAAACTGGTAACTTTTGATTGTTGTAATTTATTCTGTAACTTTTTTAATGCTAAATTTCATTCATTCATTCATTTTCCAATCCGCTTCATCCCTTTCGGGGTCACGGGGTTGCCGGAGCCTAACCCGGCTACTCATGGGCGAAGGCAGGGTACACCCCTGGACTGGTCGCCAGTCTGTCGCAGGGGCCACAATCACACACCCATGCACACTCACATTCACACCTATGGACAATTTAGAGTGACCAATTAACCTATGAAGCACGTTTTTGGACGGTGGGAGGAAGCCGGAGTACCCGGAGAAAACCCACGCATGCACGGAGAGAACATGCAAACTCCACACAGAAAGGTCCCCCAGCCAGGACTTGAACCGGGAACCTTCTTGCTGTGAGGCAGGAGCGCTAACCACTGCGCCACCGTGCAGCCCGCTAAATTTCATATTTTGTTTATTTTAAAAAATGTACCTTTTCCTTGTAAAATTACAACTTCTTTTTCATAATTTTATAACTTTATTCTCAAAGTTGTTTATTTACATTTTTTTCTTTTATTGTGGCCCTACTACTCTTTCATAGTATTTCCTTTTTACCTGCAAAGAAACATAAACCCATGCCAAGGCCTCCTTTTTAAATAAAAAGGTATTATCCAGGATTGTGACATCACAGCTGGTCCATGACAATACAGACCGTGACAGAAAATTGTGCTGCTTTTGCTGCTTATCACTTGCCTTTTTTGCACACAGAGTGTAAAGCAATGATTTTTCAGCAAAAACAAGGCTGTGAGCATATTTATTCACCAGCAGGAGGGGGCTCGTACGCCAGCAAAAAACATCAGTTTCAGTCTGTGAAGAAAAAAAATAGAAGATTTGTGATACCGGCAGTCGCTTTCAGAATTAGTTATTTTCAAATTAGGTTTTTGTGTGAATGTGTTTTTGTTGTTTTTGTGGTCAAAACAGAAGATTATGCATTGGACCAGATAAAGGGTTACAGCTAATTTACTATAGGTCAGACTCTACTGCCAAAAACAAAATAGTAGTACAGTCTATGAACTAGAAAACTAGGGAATGAGTTTACTAAATGTGCTTTTATCAACATGTTGGAGCTAAAATGTATATAACCACACAGGGGCAGAGTAATCGCTGACAGGTAATCGGAAGAACATAAAAAATGTAAATCTGAACTTCAATTGTGATTTAAAGTCTTACTCCGATCATCGTTTGATCTATTGTAAAGGCGTTCCCAGTGATCATTTAATCATGATTATGCTGTTTTTAGTCCAAATCAAAAAGCCTGTGTCCTTTTTTTAGGACAGAGTTTCTGCAGAGCGGCACAAGTTCATTAAAAATTAGTGTAGTAGTGTGCGGGACTGTTGGAGCGGAGCAACCCCGCCCTTCTTCCCCTCCCCATTACTGAGAGCTCGGAGCAGGGAGCACAAAATAGGCCTTTAAGAAGTTCTAATTTTTTGGCTTAATTTTCTTTATAAATGTCCACCATCGTGTTAAAAACACCAAAACCACAATTTTCATCGAAGTGGGTCTTCAACTCAAATTTGACATAAACTGAAAACATTAAAATGGAGAACAAAAAAAAAAGATTAAATCTGCAGGCCTAAATATTCTGAAGAGGAAATGAAACAGCAGAATATTTCTGAAAAAAGAAAAGGAACTAATTAACCAAAACCAGATCCAAAAATGGTAAAATGAGCCAAAAGCTGAGCTGAAAGTGCAGATTCTCGCAAAACTCCACTTTTATTTTTACTCCAACTTTGATGGTCTTACTCTGAGATATCAGACTTGGATTTGAACTTTCCTCTGAGTTTGTTGGAGTTAGTAGGGCAGTACACAGTGAGATGCCAAAAACTGCTCGTACATTTAAAGCACTTTTTAATGAAACCTGTGGTCTATTTCAGCCAGCCCTTCAATTAGGCCTCAACTAAAGACACAAATGTACTTTCTGGTACAGTGAGACAGGGTGAGGTGACCCTGCAGATTGAGTGAAGCTCCCCTTCTGTCTCTATATGCCATCTGGGCAGCCTGAAGCTATGGGAGAACTGGAATGGTCGCTCCATGAGCCGTATTCACTTGCATTTTTTAAATAAGTTGCAGTCTAAGTGTTATACTTCTACCTTTTTTCCACACAAAGTTTATATATCAGTTATATCATTCGGAGCTTCAAAACAGAGCAAAAAAAGGATGGAAAGTTTTCGGAAAAGTAGCCCTTTTCAATGTCAAAAGAACTGCTTTACCTGCTGAATTTAAAGGACGACAGATCAGCTGGAGTGTTGTTCTGATGTCAAGAAATCTTTGAGGGACTTTGTCCTTTTTTCTGTGAGATTTCAAGGATGCTTCTGTAAATACTTTAAGACACTCACGCCTTTGTAGATGTACAGAACAACTGAGGAGCTTTCAAGGTCGTCGGCGGCAGGTTTTAAATGGATGTATTCATTTCAAATACTTCTCTATATTTGTTAACTATGCTAAAACATAAGTTTGTGCAACATAAATATTTTCATTTTAAGGTATAAATCAGCAGCAATGATGTAATCGTGACACGCTTGTCATGTTTTGACATAAAAATGAAGAGAAAGAGGTTTTTTTTGTTCCTAAAAGGGACGATCCTTTGATAGATCAGCCCTACTAAGACAGCCTCTTGTTCTTTGGAAAGTGCCAGCTTTAATATTAAAGCTTGTCAGACACTTATGAAATTATCATCATGGCAAATTATTCAGGAAGTACAAGTTAAAAGAAGCACAGAAACATCCCTCTAAATTTTTTAAGTAACATAAATACATACACAAAACTCAACGAATGTAGTGTAATATATAACCTGACCATCAATGCTTTTATATTATTATAATTATTTTTTTTTTTTCAGTTAAAAACCACCTAGCACCATGTGATCAGAAGATAAAGAATGAACAAGGCCTAGAGGGTTTTACAACTGCAGGCAATGTAGTTTAGGGTCCATATGACACTTTAATAAGATCCATTACTTGATTTAATCGACTGTGGTCATTAGGCACGGTGCTGAGAATGATCTCACGCATCATATGACATGACACATGATAGCAGCATGGACAGCATTCAGTCCAGTCAAACTGATGGCCAATTGTGCCTCAATAGAAAGGACCACATATGTATAATGGGAATTGTGAAAGTTTCCCCGTCAGTAGCAGGATTTTGGAAGATAAGTACTATTTAAATAGGAAGTTTTGAAAGAGGGGATTTATTTATGTTTCCATTTTAAAATGTGCTTTTTGAGTCAGATTAATGGGAAGCTGGCTGAGCAATCATCCCTTTTTGTCCAATTGAATTATATTTAAGAAGAGTTTGGTGAAATAATTGAGGGTAAAATCAGAATAAAATCCAATTAAATTTGGCTAAGTCAAAAAAAGAAAATACATGGCAGTGATGTCACATGTTCTTTCATAAATAACTCTGTTCAAACAGGTCTTACTTATAATATCAGCTAGTTTGACAATCATTTTAGACACAGGCGACCGTGGTGCAGTGGAAAGGGTGGTCGGTCTCTGATCGAAAGATTGCAGGTTTTGATGCCTGCATTACCTTGGGCAAGACACTGAACCCCACATTGCCTCTGATGGGAGGTTGGTGCCGGCTTACGCCGAATGCCCTTCCCAACACTGTATTTCATCTGGACTGGAGACCAGCAAAGGAGGACCCAAACTTGGGCTCCTTGTGGCTACATGGATTGGCAACAGTGTGAAGGGTCTTGCCAAGGGACCCACTCTGGATTCCGCTTTACACTTCCTCTGGGAAACAAACCCTGGTTTCAGGTGCACCAGTACTACACTTAGCCATCTACCCTTAAAATGGAAATAAAATCTAATTCTAATATAATCCATTTTGTTTTATTGTAGAATTTTCTTCAACGTTTCAATGTCATTTGATGGGATTTAAAAACTGTTTAACCCTAATGTTTTCTGTTCTTTTTTATGTTGTAGTCATAAAAATATTTTAAAAAATTTAAAAAGTTCCTCTGAAATTGCTGTTAGAGACTTCAGCATATTATGCAATTAGCCCCTTGATGCCTATTGATGCAAATATGCAACAAACCAAAAATTAATTACCTTAATTTAGCATCTACATGAAAGCAGAACCATTAGTGATTTTTTTTTCCCATGTCTGGAAATAAGTTCAGGCTTTAAAGGGTTAAGTCTGTTTGTTTAGGTTGGATTATGGGAGCACTAAAACCTCCCATACTCACATTTTGTCAGGGTTGACGTGTGAACACAGATGCAGACGACACTCGTAAATACAAAGTCTCTCGTTTAATTGAGAAAGGTTCACAAGAAACGGAACACAAACTCATGAAGGTACAAAAGACCATCCGACAACCAGTGCAGGGGAGACGAAGACTTATAACAGGAGGAGGGGATGAGGTAAATGGAAACAGGTGTGCCAATAAGGAGGGAGAGAACACAGGAAGTAACAACCAGCAACAAAATAAAACAGGAAGTGGAACCCAACAAAAAAAA
>BSAI01000101.1:23000204-23144108 GCA_036245035.1 Adrianichthys oophorus
AACAAATGTCCTGGGTCCATAACCCCACATGCAGTTCACCTTTTCCTGCTTAAATCCAGCCTCAGATTTTCTTGTTAGTGTTGTAAGGTCGTTTTGGTTTAGGCATTGTGCACTTGCCGTGATCTTCATTTTTTCTGATTATTTTGCTGTTGGCCACCAAGTTTTCGATTAAGTTTGGATATTTCCCAATCATTGTATTTTGGAGTTAGTACTTGAAAAATAAACGTGACATGTGCACATATGCTGTTGAAGGAATTATTTATGTATCAATTTATTGACAATGGAGCTGTTAACTCTTTTGGATTTGGATTATTTTGAAGACCACTGTGTTATGCAGAAGGGAGAAGGTCCAATTAGAAACCAGAAATCTTTACAGAGAACATGAGCAAAATCAGAATTCAAACCTCGTCTCTGTAATCGTTTTCTTAATTTTTACACTCGAGTCAAGCCTTTTTATTCCCTGCTGTACCCATGTTCTTCACAGGGTTTATCCCTGCCGTTTTCAGTATTTTCCTTCAGATATTAAAATCTGGTGTTTGAGGTGCAAAAATGTTTTAAGTTAAAACTTATTTACTTTGATTTCCCAGTTTCCCTTAATGGTTTAAAAGTTTCAGAGTGAATAATTGCCTCTTCATTGTTTGGTTCTGTGCTTTTTAGGAACGGCACAGTGCAGAAATGAATAATGCTTTTTAAAATTATTTTGCCAAACATTGCTGGCATTTAGTTGCTTCAATACTTTTATGTTTAATTCCAGTATTTTTCCTCCCAGTCATGTTATATACAGTTTTGGGCTCATGTAAGCCTCATTCAGGTCCAGCTGTGCGAGTTTTTAAACAATTTCATATCAACTGTATATCAGGTACATAAATCACATGATTTATTTAATCAACTGACCCTCCCAGAAATCTCACACTCTGCCTGGAATGCCTCGCTTGCTGACTTCATGGAAAACTGTGGCCTGCCAAAGTTTTCTTTCATATCTCCTAAAAAGGAACCTAAATTGTACATGAAGAAATAGACCTTGTTATTCTTTTACTTTTTTTTCCCGCACAATCAGAGCATCTGACTTTACACACAAAAACGTCTGCCCTTGAGTTTGGATAAAAGAGCTTTTTTTGTAAATGTGATGGTTGTGTTGCATGTTTCCGAAATATTTTTTTTTTAACTTCAAGATAGACAAACCAGAGCAGTGGATAATCAGTCACACCCATCGGAGCTAATGCCTGGTTGGTTTGGTGTGAAAAATTGTGAATCTGCAGTGTTTGGGTCTCAGCTGTGTGCCGGATGAGAGCACATGCTCCCGGGGTCGATTCGGAGCCCACACCGGGTTAACCAAGTTAAAGTGAACCCAGACAGACGCTCTGCCAGTGGGCTGCCTCTGGCATTACATCATATTGTTTCTAATAAATGCATCCTGCATGACTCCTTTTTGTCTCGCTGCGCTGTTTGGACAGACTCATTGTTCAGGTATGAAGATTATATTCAACTAATTGTTGGGGCATTGTTTTTATCATATAAAGCTCCTGACAATGCTAGTGAAATATTGTTGATGTTTTTGTATCAGACATCCCTGTGAGGACCCTGCAGATGTGGCAAAGAAGTATAAAGTTGAATAAACGGGATGGTTTAGCCCAAGTTTAAAAGTCAGAGGCAGTTCTAGCATGAATGGCAAGCCACCTAACATGGCATCAGATTTTCCTAATGTAACTTATCCATCAGTTCATTTTCAGACCCAAAATGAAAATTTTACATTTTACAAAATGAAAATCAAAATGCTTATGATATCCCTTTAAAAAATTCTTGGATTGTCACAGTCTTGATGTATTTCTGTCAAAACTTCTAATTCTGAAGACACTTGCTTTATGAATGAATCTGGTTGTCATGTCAAGCTGCGTTCACACCGAAGGCGATTTGTGCTTCAGCCATTGTTCATGCTAAGTCATTGTACAGACGCAAACAAAAGTTAGTCTTCCGACAACACATTTTGGACGGAAAAAATTCGGACACGATGTTCACAGAGTTCAAATATCTCAACTTTGGTGAAGAATTCACGTCGTGCCAACCTATCAGGAACATAGCTTTGATCCGTGATGCATTGATGATGTAATCAACGGGTGGAGTCCAGAAACAACATTTGATTGTTCTCCCAAACTAGCTTCTACAATATCAAAAGTGACCACACCGCACATCAGTGCTGCTACAGTGCTTTACAAAGAACAGATGTTTTTTTATTCAGCTTGAATTTTCAAAAGTACCAGGAAGTTTGAAAATTCCATTATAATCTACATCACATCCAAAAAATTAAAATTAATCATTTACAGTAGTTAACTATTGTGTGTTTTTCTAGTGGTCACATACTTCTGATAACTCCCATTCATACAGTAACTTTTATGGGTTCTTTTTCCTCAGAGCCGTTTTCACTCTAATTTAAAATATTTACTCTCTTTTAGTCATGAAACATTTTCCTACAAGTCTGTTTTCACACACATGGCCATTACACAGCAGCTGTCAGCAAGGGCTTGTGGGTTAAGAGCCAAGCAATGCAATGTCGAGAGATGGGAGGACCAGAGCTGTGTTTGAGTGCCTGAATAAACAATGACAGGGTCGTCTGGAGTCTGAAGTGTCTGCAAATGGGAATTTATGTGGGTCTGCGAGTCCAACACCGAGTTAGGGATAACCCCTAAATCGTGGGAAACATTGTATTGCGGACATCTTTTGATGATGATGCACACCAGAAAGAACTTAAGTTACAGCTTGTAAAATGTCACTTTCATTCTGCAGATCAAAGTGAACCAAGGAGAAGGAGTGCACTGCTGCTCAGAACATCAGTGTTTATTTTCCCACTTGAAAAGAACATTTGCTGACCCACACAGGATTCTGCAAATGTAGATAAGGCGACGTCAAGATGTACGTCAGATGTACAAGACTCTGAGGAAGCCACCTGTGTGGTAAAAGTTTGAACTGTCCATAAAGGGTTAAAGGGGAGGATGTCTCAGCTTTCCAGAAGGATTTTGTTTAGACTATAAGGTTCAGAACACCATTGCTTATCTATGATCATTAAATCAGGTGAAAATAGGTGAAATAATTCATTCAAAGAAATGTTAACTGTCTGAAGT
Source organism: Adrianichthys oophorus (assembly GCA_036245035.1). Classification (NCBI taxonomy): domain Eukaryota; kingdom Metazoa; phylum Chordata; class Actinopteri; order Beloniformes; family Adrianichthyidae; genus Adrianichthys; species Adrianichthys oophorus. The sequence continues at coordinate 23,003,321 of BSAI01000101.1, forward strand.
CAGACCCGTTTGTAACTTTCAAAGCTTTTATTCAGAGTTTTTATAACATTTGGGATAATTTCTGTGATGTTGAATGTAGACGTTCTGTTGTGTGAATCAGATTAACCATTGATAATAGTTAAGACATCCTGGATTGAAATGAATATCAAAGTTAATCAACTAATGTGATCAATACATTTTTTTCTGTTCCATTGCGGTCGAAAGATCTAGTGTGTGGTCATGGTTCTGCATGAGTCAGTCAGAATCTTTTACACAAACTTTAGTGTTAACTTTTCCTCTAAGCAGTGGCTTACGGTCGTGCAGGAATTTAAACTGACTCCTCAAACTGGACAGCCTCGGCAAAGTTAGAAGCATAGCACTGTCAAAATGTCTTGGTATATAAAAAAAAACCTCAGTAAGCCTACTGCCTTCATTGGAATGGGGAGATGTGTCACCTTCCAGTCCACATTTCTTTGTGCCACAGTCTTATAAAAGGCTAATTCATACCTATGGCTCTCAGATGGGTTACTTTCTGGCACTCTGGTTTTCTTTTTAGAGAAATATACTTTAAGAAATGATAAATACCCTAAATCAACCAGGAGGACCTGGCTGCAGCTTAACAAACCAAAACCGGAGGTTCTCGACCAGAATTGTATGTCCCCTCATATCGCCCAAAAAAGCTTTAATTTAACTGGCTACCCAAACAGTTATGGTTTTCACAGTTTTAAGCTTTAAAAGAAGGTTGTTTTTGTTTTTGTTTTTTTACAATTCTGAACACTTTTGAGTTAGGGGTAAGATTAAGTTTAGGGTTAGGGTTAGGGTTAGGGTTTGGGTTAGAATAAATTATATAATTTCGGCTGATGTCCGGTGCCATCTTGTCTGCAGCTCTTGCCTGCTTGAAGATCTTTAACAATAAAATTTTTTTTTTATTGTGCATATATGTTTTGGTTTGCACTGGCTTTTAATCACAAATAAAGTTCTCAGTTTGGGAATAAGTTTGCCATTTATGAATTTTGTCATTTTATTCTTGTTATGTTTTCTTGTGCTAATTTTCAAATTTCCAATTCCATTTTGTTTGTTCAGTCGCTTAAAAAAGTTGTACATATGTGAGTCAACACTTTAAATTTCAATAGGTCTTTTGTACATTGAGAGTTTTCACTAATCTCTAGAAATGTTTTAAATAAAAGTTTCAATTATTTCTTCCAAATGATTTTACTTGAAAAAAAAAAGAGAATACATGAATAAATAAACTTTAAATCCTCTAAATAATTTACTAGAAGTGTTTCACTTGTATGAATTGTGTGTTCGTTGTCGTGGTTCTTGCAATGTTCTGTTGTTTTTTTCTCCCGTCAGCCTCACCTGGTTTCCTTTGCTAATTAACCACAGCTGTCTTAAATCATCTCAATCATCCTCACTGTTTTTAAGTATCTGGTTTGGAGTTTGTCTGCGTTGTCACCCCTTTTGTTGATTCTTTTGTTCTTGGTTTTGCATGTCAAAGTTTCTCCTGAACCAGCAGTTTGTGACATTAATCAAGAACCCTGAGGCCTGATTGAAATTTACGTACAGCATAGGACTTGTTTCTTCAGGATAGACAATTTGACAAGAATAAACACTGGCGGATCTGGGTAATCTCCCAGGAAACTTTGAAAAATGAGATGTTCACAGGTACTTAAAGGACTAATATAATCCATTATTTTGTTAGGACTAAACAACAAAATATATTCAACACCACAACAACCTGTTGAACTGCATTCATTGCTGATAATTTTCTTTTTCTTTTTTTTTTTTACTAAGTTTGCTGTTTTGTAATCAACATTGCCGCAGATTGTTTCAAATATAACCATTTTATTTATTTAACTTTAAATGTACTTTTTCAGCCTCATAGTTTTCACTTTAAAAGCAATTACAAAGAAACTTCCGGTGTTTATAAAGTTACCTTTGAACAATGTAATAAGTCTGATGACTTTTACTCCACATTTAAAGTGTGAGTTGCCAAATGTTTCCACCACATTTCATTTTCTCCCTATTCTTCGTTATTAAATGGCACTTTATGGAAAAGGGATGGACCCTAATTTATGCTAAAGATATTGTGACCTTTAACACAGAATTTAGGCTTTCAACTACAAATGCCCAACTCATATTTCCTACACTTTGACAAATTACCAGTACAGTAAATAATGGATCCCCCTGATGAATGCACTCCCTCATTTAGAAGCCTCAGCCTGCTTTGCCTGATGAATGAGTTGCGCTCCCCATCTTGTTTGGTGAGAACAAATTGTGTGTGGTAATGAATGAAAATTTAATTGAGTGACAGAGAACTGTAGCCCTAGAAGCCACATTATGCCATTCTTTGATGTATTTTCAAAGCCTGTTTACATCCCAGCCTAATTAATCAGCGTAATGGAGATTTCAGAGGCTGCGGGTTTTGTGAGCCGGACTCTCAGGAGAAGATCACGAGTCTTCAGAGACAATCTGGCAATCACATCATGAGAAGATGAAATAAAATGATCAATTTTAGCTTTTGCTGTATTAACCAGAAGAGATCAGGAAATAAATAAAACTCTTCTCTTTGAAAAAAAGGGAAATCTGTGGTTTATGCTCGTATTGTTTTGAAATCCTTTTTTCTAACTTTTTAAAGTACTTTCAAGTCTTAAACATTTTTTTCTACCTAATAAGTGGAGAAATTGGACTACTAAAAAAAAATGTAAAAAAATCTACAAGCCACTTTGGAACTGACATTGCCTAAAGAATCGGATATCCTGTAATTTCCCAGATAAATACTCTCATTTACAATTTTTTTTCACATATCCTTGGAAAATGAGCGACCAAATGTTGCTATTAGCTGCTGTTTTATGACCAAATATGTCTTAATTTCCTACCAGCAGACTGAGGAAGATTCATCAGACCCCTCAAAAGCCTTAATTGATTAATTTTTTAGATCTTTCAGAGGGCGAGGCTTGAACTTTCCTCTGCCAGCGACTGTAATCCATTTATCTGGAGCTGATAGCCTTGGTTACTTGCTTGCAAGAACACAAATGCATCCTGTCTCATTAGAACATTGACAGTACATGTGAAGCAGGATAAAGTTTGGGGGGAGTTTGTCATCATTCTTTTTTGCTTTGTTTGTCGCCACTGAGTCCATCATCAGCTTCCGACGCGCATCTCTGTCACTCTGGTCGTCTCTACATTTCATTAGGTTGCTTTTTCCGGCAGACAGCTCGTGACAAACGCACAGCTCTGTCCCAGCACTCACCCCAACACACTATCTTGCTAACTCCACAGTCAATGTTACACAAGCATTTCATCTTTTTAAGAATGAGCACATCACTAACATCTTTCCTTGAGGTTTTAATAGTAGCTGATAGTTAGCTAAATAAATAGTTCCTTTTTTAAAGATTTTTTTGCATTTTTTTAATGAATTTCTTTGCAAGATTAAAGCCAAAAGTCTTAAACCTTTAGGATGGATAAACCCCATTTAGCTTTTTTCTAAATTTCTTAAAATTTTCAAATTTCCCTTAAACAATAACTTGAAGTTGCTTAGACTGATGAACGGTGGATTTATCTGTGGCAAACATGTTTCTTCTTATTCTGGATTACCTCACGCAACAACTGAACTTCTAAAACGAATAAAAGTGGTAAGGTCAAATCCTGCAACAGTAATGTGAATTTTTGACAACGTTCAAAGTGTCATTGCATCCCATAAATTCAAAATGGGTTGAATTTTTGTCAAGTTTGACTTGCACTCATAGTCTATCTCCCTTTTTAACACACAGATTTACCGTGTTTTCATTAACAATGCCCTGGTGGGAAGGTGACCTGATTATGTCAGATGTTGCACTTTTTAACTTTGTTAAAAAAAATCCTTTCTTTCATTTTTTTGATCTAATGGGTTTAGGTGGAAGAATTGTTTTAAAGATGTCATTTGTGTGAGCGGATCACTGTGTTGAAGGACTCATGATTTTGTCTGCTTGATGAAGTAAAGTAAATTGGTTCCCTTTTATTCAAAGTCTAGCCATTTGTGCATCATTTACTGCCACTCAAAATCTGTTTTTTTAATTTTGATTCTTTGCATTTGGTGAGGATAACCTCTGTGCCTGGTTGATGAAGTCTGGCTTTTTTCCCACAACAAACAGATTGTTAGTTTGGTGGCAAAAAAAATCCCCACTTAAACTGATTTGACACCAAACAGACAGGTGGATTATCCGCACAGATCACTACGGCATCAAAACCAGAGCCCTAAGAATTGAATCAGTCTCTGAGTAATTGCATTTTAACTGTCGGAAAAGCTCTTTTATGTGCAAATCCAGCTGTTATCAAGGCCAGATGTCATCTTCAGCTCCCATTAGCAACAGGCGTGCATGTGAGAAAAATATTTCAAGTACAAACTGCAAGGACGATACGGTTATAGACTTTTTATTTGAGAGAAACTTAAAAAAAAAGGCAAATGAGGTGTAATGATTCATTCATTTTCCAATCCGCTTTATCCCTTTCGGGGTCACGGGGTTGCCGGAGCCTAACCTGGCTACTCATGGGCGAAGGCAGGGTACACCCCTGGACTGGTCGCCAGTCTGTCGCAGGGGCCACAAACACACACCCATGCACACTCACATTCACACCTAGGGACAATTTAGAGTGACCAATTAACCTATGAAGCATGTTTTTGGACGGTGGGAGGAAGCCGGAGTACCCGGAGAAAACCCACGCATGCACGGGGAGAACATACAAACTCCACACAGAAAGGTCCCCCAGCCAGGACTTGAACCGGGAACCTTCTTGCTGTGAGGCAGGAGCGCTAACCACTGCGCCACCGTGCAGCCCTAGGTGTAATGATGAGGATTATAAATGCAAATCTTTGTAATGTTACAATTTCAAAAACTTAAAGGGACCGTTCAAAAACACAATTGCTTTGTATGAAATCCATTATTTTTTTTTTCTTTTTTGTGGATCAAATGAAGGCTTATATTTGCAGCTTGCCTTTCTGCGTTCTGTTGATTTGATCCTGAGCTGTAATTAGGTGCCAGTGCAGTCACTCTCTGCCATAAATTATGGAAACCCTCTCTTCCAAGCACTACATCAGTACTTGTCCCATTCTGCCTCTACTCACCATTCTCATCTTTAATTTCATTCTCCCTCCGAGAAATAGAGAATGTGTAAATTTATCAGACAGGCTGCTCAGAGAATACAAATCACGTCTGTCTGTCTGGTACAGGTTTGAGTTCCTCTCAGGCCTACAGTCGTCTCCTCTTAGATCTCAGTCGTCTTCACTGTGGATTTAATTAGTTCTGCCCCAGTAACCCTGCTTCTTTTTCTGACTTTTCTCTAGGATATGGCCATGCAGCCCCAAGCACAGATAGAGGGAAAGTCTTCTGCATGGTCTACGCCCTCCTGGGCATCCCTCTCACTTTGGTCATGTTCCAGAGCCTGGGTGAACGGATCAACACCTTCGTCAGGTACTTGCTCCACCACCTAAAGAAGTGCCTTGGGATGAGGCGCACAGAAGTCTCCATGGTGAACATGGTAATCGTGGGATTGGTGTCTTGCATGAGCACGCTATGTGTGGGGGCGCTGGCTTTCTCTCACTTTGAGGGATGGAGCTTCTTTCAAGCATACTACTACTGCTTCATCACGTTGACCACTATTGGCTTCGGAGACTATGTGGCACTGCAGAAAGGAGAAGCGCTGCAGGAAAAGCAGGGCTACGTGGTCTTCTGTTTCATTTACATCCTGATGGGTCTGGGAGTGATCGGCGCCTTCCTCAACTTGGTAGTGCTGCGCTTCATGACCATGAACTCAGAAGACGAAAAGAGGGATGCCGAGCAGAGGGCTCTTCTCGCCCATAAGGGTCAAGCAGGCGGAAGCATCACCTGCACTGTGGACCCGGCTTCCCCCTCCTCCACCGGGTGCGGTGGAGGTAACGCCGCCTGCGGAAACAGCGGAGGAGCGGCGAGCCGTGGCCTTCGTAATGTTTACGCCGAGGTTCTCCACTTTCAGTCCATGTGCTCTTGTCTTTGGTACAAAAGCAGGGAGAAGCTGCAATACTCCATACCCATGATCATCCCACATGACCTCTCCACCTCAGACACCTACATGGAGCAAGGAGAGTCCTTCTCCAACCCCCTCTACTCTAATGGCTGCGTGTGTAGCTTGCAGCACTATTCAGGCATCAGCTCTGTGTCCACCGGTTTGCACAGCATCAACACCTACAGAAGACTCAACAAGCGTAGAAGCTCTATTTAGAATCCAGAAGAACTTCCTTTTGTCGTGCAATATTTGCAGTTATAACGAGAATGAACACTCTTGACCTTTGCTTTTTTTCTGGAAAAGCCTGGTGCTGCAGACTCCAGACCATAATTTAACTTCCAAAAGCAAAGCACAAGTCTTTGAGCTTTTATTTACACTAATGCCTACAAGAGACGAGAGTTTGTGTCACTTCCTCCTGAACTGTCCTTTGAAACTGCTCTGTTACCATCTCAATGTTGCACTCCTGAGGCTGGAATTTCCTGATTAAAACTCAGTTTTCTGCATCTTGAAGTGGACTTTATAAGAATATTGAAGAGCGAGAGGAAACAACACTGTGAGACATGATGTATTAGGGTGTTTTAGCTGTACATAATGCCTTGTTATGAAATATTCTACTCTATAAACCTAAACTTGTTTTTTATTTATTAATTTTTTCTCTTTATGGGGAAATTGGTGAGGGTATTATTTCAGAAAACATTTTTAAACTTAGTAACTACAATTCCACACTCTTACTTTTTTTATTTTACAAATAAAAAAATAACTTTATCTTGTTAAGAATTATTAATAGATTATTTTTTGTTTTGCTGAAGAACAGAACATTTTGGAAAAGCCTTTATGTTGATAAATCTGGTAAATTTGAACTACTTTGCCTAAATGCTGCCCTTTCCAGACCAAATAAGTTTAATTGTCATCGTTTTTTTTCCATGTGTATTTATCTGTTTAATGTATATATCAGTCCTAAAATCGTTTTTTGTGGCATCACTATGTTCTAAAAGTTTAAATTAAGGTATGTAAGCTCACTTGTGTTTGTAGAAAAGCATATCTTATTCACTTCTGCACCTTAGAAGATGGCTTTCAAACACTGGAACAGTACACACACGTTTATGGTTTTAGGTTTTACTGTCAAAACCCTTATCCATCCTGCTTTGGGTTCTTAATCTGAGGTGTTTCATGTGTTGCCAATCAGTATGAAAATTGCAGCACACTTCCAAAATAAACAGGCGCAGTGTTTGCATCTCTTGCACTTAGGGGTTTGTTTGCTGCAGCCCCATGTCCACACACTCCTCCTCCTCACCAGGTGCGGTCTTTATGCTGTGTACTTTCAGTTGTGTGAAGGAGCAGGATCTTCTCTTCTTCTATTTTTGTAGCTTAACTTTATTTTGAGTCGTTTCTGTCTCGTTTTCAATCTTATTTTTCTACTGGAACATTCGTTGGAACTACAATACGCCTGTTATGAACAGTTCTGTGTGAGCATTAATTTCATTGTGTTTTTCGTTGAGTATAATAAAACATGGTTTAATTTAAAACACTGTTTGTTCTTTTTGTGTGTCACCTACTAAAAGTCTCTCATTTTTCCTTTCTGGTTAAATATGATAACAATAAGTTATTTTTTTTTAAGACTGATCAAGTCTAAAAATAACATTATGTATTTTTATATCAACACAAGTTTCAAATATATCAAAGATTTTCAAATTTGCAAAACTTTTTTCAAGAGGTGGAATGTTTTAGATTGCAAACTTCACTAAATACATGTATAAAAACATTTGTCATTTTTAAGAAAACCTATTTTGAAACACTGAATAGTCATGTTTTGACATATATATTAATCTAAAAGTCACAAATACACTCAATATTTTCAAATAAAAAACTTCAATAACTTCATGGTGCTATAACATAAATTTATTTAAATTTATTGCAAACAACTCTAAACTGATGTTCTTGGCTTTCCAGTTTTGATTTGCTGGAAGAGAATCAGTCACAGCAAACTTTCTATATTTTTCCTGCAGAAATGATTTTAAATTGGTCAGCCCTGAGGGCCTTTTTTTGTCCTGGGGCCTCAAGCATATGTTGGTTATAGGCAATAACTGCCAACAAGTTAATATGTATTTAAACTTTACCCAATAACTTTTACATTATTTAGTAGTGGTGTCACTTTTACAAAACTTTTAAAATAGGCTTCTTTTTCAGATATTAACCTTTTTTTCCTTATGAAACGATGTTGTCAGAAAGTTTATGCATTACTGAGATTTACCTTACTTGGTAACACCACAACAATAGTATATTTTCAGTGTACATCAGTGTTTTCAGTGTTTTTTTACTGTTAATGTTATGTAAAAAGAATATTTTAAAACAACCTTCAGTTACCCAAAGTGTTGTACAGGGAAATGGAAAAAATTTACTGGAATAACAAAATAATAAAGCTGAAATATAAAAACAATCACTTAATGAAAGCAAAGAAATAAGACTAAAAACAAACAAATAAATACATTTCAAGCTCAGAGGACGGTTTTGGTCATTACTAAAATAATACATGTTTTTTTTTTCTGACTGTAGCTTGTCATAACCAAGAGATCATTACACTAGAAGCTTTGTAAAATGAAAATCCTTTTTTCACAACCAGAGCAAATGCGTACATACTTTCCATTATCTGTATAGATTCATAGTTTAATAATTTAGATTTTTTTCCATTTAAAAAGATCTAGACCAAATTCTAATAATTTAAATCTGCCTTTATATAAGTTATATTTGAGAATTATATTTAAAAAATGCTGTTTTTAAAATCCTATAGAAGAAATGTATACCTTTCACCTTATACGCAATACTAAAATAATTTATACTATAGATGTCCTTGCTGTGTCCCTGGACCCCCACAGTGGTGATGGACATTACTGCAGCAAACTGATGTCAACACTGCTTTCACCCAGACAACTTTACAGTGTCTGCGACATGTTATGCAACGACAAAGATGAGGTGATGCAGTTTTATTTTGAAACGATTCTTCTTATGCAACTGTCACAGATGTACCTTCTATAGGAAGTATCAGAAACGTTTTCATTTTCTTTGTTTTGTCTTTTTTTTTTACACACAGCTGCATGGTGTTTCTCTGCTCTTCGTTTATGTCTTCACATCACCTGTCAGTTAGGTTTACGTAATATACAGATGGGAAAAAACACTTCTGTTGTAGCAACATACTCTCATTGTGGTTTTGTGCATAACTACTTTTAAATTTCATGCACAGTTTATGAACCTAATTATTATTGCATGGGCATCTTCTGAGAGGGTATGTTTAATCTGAATACATGGGGTGTTCCCTTAGAAAATATGGATGTAATACTGTAAGCGTAGACTTTTGGTGACCTGTTGTAAAGGCGTTCGTTCTGACATTTTAAAAAGTATAATAAAATTTTAACTATTGTTTTACTTTCTAAATCTCCTCCCAAGGTGATGATTTTAAATTAACCTCTTTGCAATAAATGCAGTTATGTAAGACTCAGAGCTATTGCTGATGTCTTGAAATATCAAATTACTTTTCTTATGATAATTTGTGTGAAAGTGGCACAATTGTGTCAAAATAAAATGTACATTTCATCAAGATCAATCTTCATATATTTCCTGCAGGATGAAAACGCCTTCGTCAAGCATCAAGCTCACAAACTTTGAATCAATTTTAATTTCATTTGAATAATTTAAGGTGATTTTGAGTTGAAAAACATCTCCATCCAAATAATTGTTTTCTTGAAACTGTGGGTCAAGTAAATATCAGATTCTTGTTCACTGCTATGTTAATGTTATATAGCTCTGACAATATATATATTTTGTTCATATTTTTGCAATAATTAAAAGTACATTTTATTTTCGTGCTCATAATCATGAATTTAATCAATCATGACTAAGTAACTCCTTGCAGCATAAATAAGCTACCTTTAAATAGATCAATATCTCATTATTTCTCTTTGAGCTATTCTAGCATGATGAAATTGTACTCAACTTTGAAATTTTCTGCAAAAATTGTTTGGAGTAGCTTCCAACAGGACAAAATTTCCACGTTTCTTCCCCTTTTTCTGCTTGGCACTACCTCATAATCTCACACTGCAACAAATGACACCAACACGTGCATGGAAGAATGATTTTCAGAAGCAGAATGACATCTGACAAGCTGCAGTTAGTCATGGCTGAGTGAGAGAACAAAAGAAGTGAGTAAAAATGGAGTTTAAAACAGACTTTTGTTCATATGTAACACCAGAGTTAAAATTTTCTCCCAATTTTTCTCAGTTAAGTTAAAAGATATAACTCTGGCTGTACTAAATGTCAACTTTATTTAGCAAATTAAATAATCAGAAAGGTGAACACATTTAAAAAGGACATCAGGATGATATCAAAAACGATTTAATTTGAGAAACAAGGATTCAGTTCCAGAGTAAAATGGGAAAAAAACACTCTAAATAAAGCGAGCACATGTCTAAAATCATTCCATGTTTTCGTGCTGTCAAATATGTCTCACAAGCTTCTTGAACCACATTTTTAAACTCCCAATTTCCCATTTTTGTCTCCTCTAAATCCTTTACCTTTCACTCTATTGTCTCCTGGAATTGGCAACTTGTTGAATAAGCTGTCATTATTTCACTGAGTAATCTCTGGACGAGTCCTTTTCAAGGTCAGCAGAGCGTATTCCCATGAATAAATGGAAATAGAAAGGCTGCTGATGCTTGTTTGGTGGCTGATTTCTAATCTTTCCTCAGTTTCCTGCACTGACTGTCCAGTTCTCAGTTGTGGTTTCATCCCGACTGTGGAAAGCCAAGTCGTTTTTCACAGGAAGCTGAAAATTCCCCAGTATGCCAAGTCTTTTGTGACAGGAGCAGAAAATCTCATTAATGCCCTTCTCCACTGTGCTGTTAATCAGAGAGAAAAAGAGAGCATGGTTTCATATTTTGAAAACCATCCATCATGATAAAAGCAGCAGGATGTTCAGTTTCAACAATATGTCTAGGTTTTTTCCATGTGGGCCGACGCTGAGTTTAAAGACCACCACTTTGTTCATGTTGACACTATAGGAAGGTTGTAAATGTTGCGCTGGTGATTCAAATGAACTAAGAAGATCATTTAATGTATATTACTCTTTTTTCTCATTTTTTTTAATTTAGTTAGTCTTACTGCAACAGGTCACAAAAAATGTCGGATCTAGTAATGTGAAAAAAGTGTATTTATTTTTTATTTTGATGCGACAAACTGCAATTTTTCAATGTATTATTCACATGCTAATCGGTGGCAACTGTGAAATAAAATATCAAAGACATAATCCATGAAAACATCTGTGTTACAAGAAATATTCCTCATGATGGTATACAGTTGTCTACGATTTCCTTCTATTCTCTTAAAGTAATCTAATTGCTGAAGAAATGTTCAATTTTTACATGTCAACTATCTGTAGATTTCACATTTGAACCAATTTTTTTAGAATAAATTTTCATAAATGTCTTAAACTATTGTTGTTTTGCATCTATGATGATTGGGTAAAGTGGTTGTTAAGGTTCAAAATCATGGGATCAGTAAAGTTGTCATGTTTTAGCTTATTGCTAAAATGTTAGCTTCTTAGCATTTTTTTAAAGCAAAATGATTTGGTTGAATCTCACAGTAGAAATGTTTTTACTTTCTGTCTTTTGAGTGTGACAGTAGTCATGCCTACAAGTTAACTTTGACCTTGGCCCATGTAGCCTGAAGTTGAGTCCTTGCACGTGTAGAGCATGCTCATCCACATTAGTGACTTCTGTCCTGGCCTTAATGCTTTATGACTTTTCTACTAACATGGGCTTCAATTTAGTATGATTTTTTTATTTAAAAACGTTTTATTCAAACGTTATATTCAAAAACGTTTTTTGCAGAAAAGTGCTGCAGAAAAAATAATTTTGAAAGTTTTTATACAATCCAAAAAAGAAAAAACTCTTGTCTTTGTCTTGTCTCAATATGTTTTGCTGCTTAGTCAACAAAAACAAGCACAAGGCTTATAGGCTTTTTATTTTTTTCCTCTTTAAATCTTTTACTTAATTTCATGAAATTATGGATTCAGGTTTTGGTAAAATTCCAGCTTCACTGGTGTGAAGAAGTCATTCATTCTGCAGTATTATATATACTCATATGCACTGATCAAGCAAAGACTACATGAAACAACAACACTGCTAACCAGTGGCTCTTCTTAAGCGAAGCTCTGACTTTGGTAGGATTACATAATTGTGACTGCAGGCTGTGATGCAACTGACTTTTCCACTGTCAAAAAGTGGCACCACTCTCCTCGTGCTCCTCCTACCCCAAAACCAAGAATCTTCCCCTCTTCTTCATAACAATTCTGCATGGCTGCAGAGACGACTCCAGCGTTGGCAAGCGCTGGGATGCTCTTCTGATTGCGGCTAAAGCCCTGGACTGAAGTGAGAGTGATCAGGGTCACAAACAGATCATGCAGAATCAAGACTGGCAAGCACGTCACTGATTTCAGATGAAAATTTAAAGCTGGATTAGCTTTGCCCTCCAGCCTGAAACCAAACAGAGAAAGACTTCAATTGAGAGACTCTAAGGTAATTTTAACATGCTTCATCAAGTGTATTATTCCTACATTAATCCTTATTCATAAAGCTGCCTGCCTGGGTTTTATTTCTTTTTTTTTTTTTTTTTTTTTTTTTTTTTTTTACACAAAAAGTCTTTATTTGAGCAGGTTGAGGATACTGCGCAGACCCTTGTGACAGTATACTACGAACATCTCGTCTGAAATGCTGAATATCATTCATAAGACTAATAATAATCTAATTTGGTTTTATGGGGTTTAAAAAAAGAGAAGGAGATGGAATCTGATTGGAGACTGGCTGCATATTGTGCAAGAATCACACAGGTCTGACACAATATACAGTCATGTGCAAAAAATATGTTTTATCAGAAATATGTACAATATATATTTTTTTGTTAATTTGGTTCCAATTAAAACTTGATTTCAATATTTTAGCCATTATTTTGCCTCTAATTTTTTGAAAGGCCTTTTTGTGGACCCTTCTAAAATTGGTTTTATAGAATGTGAAAATATGGTTACAAGGATGATCCCCCATTGTAAAGAAATTAAGATCCATGGATGTTGTTCTGGTCAAGTTTCTCTTGATTTTGTTTCTTTTTTCTTTTAGCGTCGGTAAAGCTATGCTAAAGAGAGCTTTGCTCAAATGAAAAATCCCAAAGAAATTCTGAATACACTTCATATTGTGCCTGCTTTCCCTCCATATTCAGTGTGACTTAAGCTTGGAAAGATCACTTACTCCTTAAAAAAGCAAAAATGCTTTGGACTAAAAGGCAGGACGGTCCATCTTCTCATCCGCCTCCTTTGACTCCCGTGGAATGATACTTTGGAGCTCTTGGGTTAGATGATAACTAACTAATCAATGATCATTCTGACTGGCGCATGGGTCTTGATTCATGGCAAGATTGCAGCCATCATCCATCCAATCTTAAGTTAAAAATGAACGAAAAATCTCATTTACTCCTCAAGTGCAAAATGAAAGCAGATTTACTGTAGACGTAATCTCATGCAATAAAGCCTGTTTTTGATTTCGTTATTATTATTATTATTTCGTTAATATTTATTATTTGTTGGTTTAGAAAAGCTTCTCTTTCAGGACCTTGATGCAGAAACCATTCATCAAACACTGAGAACATCCAGGTTTTCATGTGAAATTTGCTGATCAAAGTCCATGTTATCGAATTATATCAGCAGGTCTGTTTGGAGCAACAAGTGACTAATGGGCTGGTCTGGCTGATTTAATAGAGCCGCTTTGCATCATGGCGATCAATAGAAATGTTCATTCATTAAACATGAAACATTCAATTTACTGCATCAAAAGGCTCAGAAAAGAAATGACTAAAAGGATTAAAAATATAACTCTTTTTGTTTTGGACTAATAGTTTTCAATTGCTTACTCTTATTTTTAAAGGTTATTACTGTTTCTGATTTATCTCGACCGTTAAAACAAAAGACTATGAATAAATAATATTTATATTCCATTTTTCCTTTTACTTTCACTTTATAAATATAAATCTTGAATAGGAAATATTGATTGTCCATCAACAAAGAGCTGCAGGGAATTTCTGTCAAATATCTACTTTGGAAATCCTCTTTGACAGCTAAAAAAAGTGTCCTTTCCACTTTAAATGTGTCAAATTGTGTGGTTAATGATATATTTATGATAATAGACAAATCCACACATCATAATGAAGATTAAAAGCTGTTCTATCGGCTATGTTTTCTGAATTAACAGTAAAAGTCAGTGACCACAACAGTTCTTAGAGACTGATTGAAAAACTAAACATCTGAATTCAGCTTCATCGCTTTGCCTGGGGTCCATTGAAATGACTGAAACGAGCTATCATGAAGCAAACATCCAGGCAGAAATTTTACTGTGCATTCTTATCTGGAAAGAATGGCTGAGAGCCTTAGAAATGTTTCTGACTTCAGCCTGGATTAACGTCACATTTGCAGTTCTGCCGCTGTGTCACTTGTGATTAGGTTTCCTCAGAGAAAATCTGTAGGAAAAATTGCCAGATCCTCAGGAGTCCCCTGAGAAGCTCCTTGGAGGTTAGCTAATCAGGCCACATGTGAGCTGACAAGTCTGTGAAATCTACAAGCTGATTGCTCATGATCAGATGAAATATTCTGGACAAAGCAGTAATCTATTAACATTTGACTTCCAGGTAAAATAAAAAAAATTAAAAAAAAAAAAACATCGACCATGCAATACACTGATAATATCACAGATTTAAATTATAACTTCCATGTGTCGGGAGTTTCTAGACATATGTACCCGGATTATTTAATACAATAAAGTCAAAAGTTATACTTTTTTTTTATTTAAATTCATGAACAAGGTGGTTCTCTAATCTGGGGAACTACAAGAATGAGTTCATTGTCCAGTTCCACTGTGAAAGTTAAAAGTATTTTTAACGTTTTTATACAGTTTGTACACACACCTACAGTGGCTCTGAAGGACAAATCACACTAAAAAAAACACTTAATGCAAAAATATTTTAAAGATCAGATTGACAATTAGAAAAGCGTAACAAATAATAATAATTTTAAAAAACCACAACATTTCATTTTTAGAAATCAAAACAAGATTCCACAAAGTAAAAAACAATTCCAAAATAAAATAATAATAAAATTATTAATTAAAAAAATAAATGCTTTGAGGAAAAAATAGTAATTTCCAGAAATGAATGACTAATACTAAAAAGAGAAACACAATAAGAAACCCAAAAAAGTGGGCACCTTGGGACATCGCTGATTGAGTTTTGACATTTTTTACATGCGTCTGCATACTAATAAAAGTTTTATGATTTTTCTTTTGTTTCATTTTGTCTACCGGAAAAGATAGGTATTGTGGGACATCACTGATTGGATGATGAGATGTGTCCATCATTTCAACCAAAAGTTAGTCGGCATGAAGCCATACTGGAAATGCTCCGTGCTAATTTTGAAACTTGTATTAGTATGCGTTAATTGAAAACGCGTTTGGAAAAATTCAAACATCGAAAAAACAAACTTCATCATCCAATCAGCAATGTCCCATAATTCTTACCTTTCTGGTTTCTTATTGTGTTCTGTTTTTTAGCATTTCAATTTAGATTTCTTGAAACTTCTTTTGTTTTCCAAAATTTTTTTTTTTAATTGTGTTTTTGGTTTTTGTAATTTTGTTTTGATTTCTAAAATGTAATGGGTTTTTTTTTTGTTTGTTTTGCTTTTTTAATTGTGATCTTCAATATAGTTTTGTTGAGTGATTTGTTGGTGTGGTTTCACTTCAGGACCAGGACAGATTTGAATGAATTCTGTAGGACAAAAGCAACTTCCTTTTTAGTCTTGTGTGTTGCATATGCTTTAGCGCTAAGTTACTATTATTGTATTAGTTCATCCTAAACGTATCTTTTTGAAAAAAAATTTGAATTGAGTTAAAATTCTAGAAATATACATACTGAGTCTTTAAAATTGCTCTAATTGGCGAAAAAAATTCAGCTGGACGTGACTGACATGTGAGTTGACCAATCAAAGGCCTGTATCTATGATGCCGTTCTTGAAAGTTACTATGAAATCTATAAACAAAATCTTTTTGGGTGAGAATTTGGCAGCTAACTGCGAAGAAGCTCTGAGCAGTGGGAGCAGGAGTGAGCTGGAAACACCTCCAGGTAAGCAAACAGTGTTTCCGTCTGACAGCATGGGTGTTTTTGGACAACATTAGGCTGCTCTAACTCAAAACGTGATGGTTTTTCAGGTGAAAATAAACGTATGAACTTTAAGAACAAGTATTACACTGTAAAAAGTGTTACCCACAATTTATTAACATGGTTCTAACAATGGCAAAACTCCAACATATCCCAGTATGCAAAAGAAATCAGTGTTAAAAGTGAGTAAGCTTTTAAGTTAAATGTTTTTTTCTCACTAACAATTTTTGTTGCAGAAATGTTCTTTGCAGAACTATGCTATTATTTTTTTTAAGTATAGCAAAACCAGGAACATAGTTTGTCCCTCCTGGGTTTCCTTATTCTCATGGAGCTCCCAAACTCTGAAAAAACCTCCATCTGATCCAAAATAGCGCAGCTAGAACTCTGAAAGACACCATAATGTCTTAATAATGTCCCCTTGAAAAAATTCAAAATTATCTTTTCCCATGAATACTTCAAACATCACCTCCATTTTTTAATAGGCCTTTGGAAATGAAACGCTTAATAATTCATCCAAAGTCACATTTGGTCACTTAGAAAACTCACGAGTGCACAGGTTTCAAAAACTGAGCACCACGGAGAGATTACATAAGCGGAGACAGCCTTCAGCGGTTGATGCATGATCACGACATGATTCTGGTGCAGCGCTGATGCAGCAAAGAGAAGATGAGCAGACAGAGAAACAGTAGGTCACAGATCAGAACACATCAGTATAGTCTGCATCAGAACTTTTGTTAGATTTCAAAATTTGCCGCATATCAAGTTTTTTTTGTAGTAAAATGAGGAATGCAAAGTGATATAAATATATTTTTTATTTTAGGGATCATGCTGTATTCTGCAGTTCTATCATCTGGAATTTCGTTTTTCTATGACTAACAACACTTATTTTCAATGTTTATCTCACAAAACAATCTAACTAGTGCTGTTTAATAGCTGAGGCAAATTTCCAGTTGAGGAGATTCACACCATCACACAAAGAGAATCTGTCAGCTCTGCTGTTGTAGCCAAATATGGATGGACTTCTGACCTCACATGTCTTGCTGCAAGCCTTTTCTGTCATTAAACAACAAAAAAGCAAATTAAAATTTCTTTGAAGGAATACACGATGTCAGAAACGTGCATTCTTAATTTAAATTTCATATGATAGTTTATGTTTAACAAAAAAGTTCAAATGTAGATGAGAAAAGAATAGCTTTGCTTGAATGCTTCATCTATCTATAGATTTCAATCGAAACAAATATTTAAAGTTAAAAAAAAGTTCAAACATTAAAAGTAATAAGCAGACACCTGATGCTACAAAATGAGCATTAAATATTTTTTTAGATGAACACAATTCATAAGAATAAACTTTTAAGAAGTTATTTTAGAAGGAAAAGCTGTTTGAGTTTAAATCAGGAAATTTTGCAATATTTTCAGAAGATTACTTTGAAATGCATTGAAGTGTTTGTCGATTTGACAAACAAAAAAAGTTGCTTTATTGCATCAGGGTTCAAACCAAACTGTTGCTTAAGGTAGTGAAAGAAGTGATGTCTGATCTCAGTCTGGGTTCATCATTGTAGGTGTCAGATGGTTGTCTTTTGGAAGATTTTTTTTCCCATGACTCCCTCAGAACATGTGGGCAGGAAATGGTCCAAACTTGGTTCTATGAATCAGGAAAACAAAAAACACCATTCAGGAACAGCATCCAGATGTGGACCGGCACATGAGTGGACATTCTTCATGCTGTGGTTGTTCTGATCCATTTTTTTCTGGGTTTATGGAGTCAAGCCCTGGGGGGGCTTTATCGCTGTGGTTAATCAGGCTGCTAAAACAGCTGTAATTGTTGACTTATTATGATATTTTATTTTGAAAAAAATAAAAATGAATATATTCTAGGAATAAATATTTGTTCATCTTGACTATCAAACGTGTTAAAATATGTTTTACTTTGCAGCTCAAAATCTATGTTCAGGGACTGATTGAACTGATTCAGCTTTATATCAGGCTTGTTAAAGCCAATTAAAAACCCATCTTCTATCAGTGGAAAGACGGAAGAGTTCTGACCTTTACTGTGAGTGTCACAATAACCTTTTCATGATTTCAGCTGCACAATCACGCTGTGTTCTTCTCCCCGTTCCCTTTATGCGGACGCTGTCTAGCTCAGGTTCTTTCCATGTCCCTTTTTTGTGAACTTACGGGGTGGTCTTCTGTCGTAGCTGGTGGGTTGACCACGATGTTTTAGCTTCAGGACTCTTCCATGACCAGATGAAGATGTTTATTGTTTTAGGGAAACTTTGAAGTCCAAAAGAATCCATCTTATCCAACATTTAATGTCCCATTCATCTTCAGATCTATTTTAAAAGCGTTCCTAGCAGTCTTTTAATCATGATTATGCTGCTTTTTAGCCAAAATCATAAATCTGTGTCGTTTTCTAGGACAACGTTTCTGCACAGTGGCAGAAGTTCTTTAAAAATTAACCTTTGAGTTGTAGGCGGGATCGTTGGCACAGAACAACTCGCCCCCCTTCCCATTACCCATAACTGAGAGCTCTCTATTTCCACATTCTCCCGCTAGCTCACAGCCCCTCACACCCCCAACCTAATAATACTGGTGTGTAACAAACTGCATTTTATTCATCTGATTCACCACTATTTGAATCAAGAAATACTCAGATGTGCGAAGTTAAGCTTAGTTTTCCTAACATATGTTCTCCATCAACAGAAAAATGCCACAAGAACATGTTGGATACACAATTTTCATTGGAAAATTTCTTTCAGGTAGTGATGGAAGTTTAGTAACAATCCCTGGACAAATAACACAAAATCATTCTCTATATTAAAAACATTAAAATGAAATGACATGGGGGAAAGTGTACAGTCATTATTTCAGATATTATTCTCAGAAATATTCCCACAACGGCATTTAATCATAATATTTTCCTGATTAATTTTTTCTTTGCTTTAGTTGGACCTGGGTGTAAAACTAATCTCTTATTTTTATTTATCATGTTTTGCAAATCTGTGCACTTGCGAAGGATCACGTCTCTAATTTATGACTCACATTTAATTGGAAATGTTTTAATGGTTATAGTGGTAAATATAACAACTAAATTGAGCATTTTGTGACAATAATTGATATTATTTCACTTTATTGCAACAATTTTTTAACAGGCTTTTGGTTTCACTTGTTATATAAAAACATGCTTAACAATGAAGGGAAAAAGTACACTATTTTGCATAGATTTTTACTGTGTATAGAAGTGTGATCAGATTTGTTGCTACATACTGTCATACACCAGCATAATCAACAAATGATCATTTTCCCATGATGTTCTGAAAAAGCTGTGACCCTCCACCCTGCCCTCATTTAGCTCAGCTGACCCTACCATGTGACATCTCTGTTTTCTTGGGAGCTGCTTTTCCACCACCTTTCACCCCCAACAACCTCGCACCACCGGGGGCTGCCTGTCAATTGTTGTCAGCTGGCCGTTCAGCATGAAATAATAATGCTCCTGGGCTCCCACTCTTTTTTGCATGACTGCCACAGATGTTGTAACTCTTCAAGGACATGTTTAGAGAGTGACAGGTTCACTGAGGATGATGTCAGCGTAGAGCAGTGTATGTGTTTAATGAACACTTAACCTGAGACCATTTTTGCTCTCTAAAACCAAAACAGAAAGATGCATTTTAGTGGGGGTTTTTTTTTTGCATCTATTGAATTTGTGAGTTGAGAAACAAAAAAAAAAATCAGATTTTAATCTCAGAGGTTTTTTTTATTTATTTGCACGTGTGTTTTAAGTTAAAGTAAAACCTGAATCTCATTCAAATCAAAGATGTTATTCAAAATTGTCTTCAAAACATATGATCTCATGCTAACATTAACAAATTAGCTGAAATGACTTATTTTCATGTTCTAAGATTATAGTGTTTAAAGGTAAAGATTCGTAACCCAGCTACTTTGAGAGTTTTGTCGAAACATTCAAAACCTGTAAATTAATATCAGAAAATGCATCTTTTGTCCTGAGCTGCTATCATCTCTTGGGCTGCAATATTTCATCAATGGGTAAGTTTTCCCAAATAATATCTTTCAGGTTTGACTGATCTAAAATTAAGACATTTGTGGAGAAATAAAAAATGTATATATTTAACATTTAACAATGCTAAAACAATTATTTTAAAAATATCTGAAAAAAAAAATGACTAAAACAAAACCAATATCAAAAATATAAGCATTTTTACAAAATGAAAAAAAAGACTTAAGCATGTGTTTCATTCTGATTTAGAGTGACATGCCTTATTTCATGAACTATGGCACATAGTGTCACCCCAAACAGTTTTGCTTTCATGACATCAGTTCAGCTGAGTTATGCCAGCCAAAGGTTAAATATTAGAAGAGCAAAGAGGTGGCAGTGCCGTCTGCAGACTGAAGGGATGAGACACTTCACATGGAGTCACTAAACGGTGACTCCCAGCTGTCTAGGAAATCACAGAGAGACACTTTTAGCTCCCTTTAACACCAGGGGAGTGACATATGAAAATCTGTGTGCAGCAAAAACCACCATTTGTGTAAAACTTTCTTCTTTTATTGTTTCATGAGTGAGATAACCCAGTTTCTCAATTTAGCTGGATTCTTTAAAATCTGAATAAAAGTCAGATATCGGCCTACTAAAAAGCAGTGTCACAATGGAAACTAGACTTCATGTTCTAATTTTAAACAACAGAGGCAACACAAGGGACAGTTATCTGTGGTACCACAGAGACATCCTTTGCAAAATGTCTCCACCTGGTGTTATGTTTTATATTGGGGGTCTGCTGAAGCCTGAGAGCTTCATTACAATTCTTTTTAAAGACCAACTTCAATTAATATTGTGTTTTTGGTGTTTATAACAATTATGGCAATTTCTCATCACAAATGAAGAAAATTAAGCTTAAAATGTATTTCTGAATAGTTTTTATTCAAATTGTTGTAAATTATAAGTAGATGAAAAAATGCCTTTGGAAAAAATCTTGTAACAGCAGGCCACAAGCTCTCCACTCTGTTTTGATGCATCTACTTGTAGACGAATAGATCCATAGATCTTTGTTCTCCTTGTTCTCCTTGTCTCAGCTGATTTCAGGCTCAAAACTCTTTGGCTGGAAAGCTCCAATATTGCTTGCCATTTTTGTTTCACTTGTAATGTTAGGTTGGGGGTGAGGAGCTGTAAGCTTGCAGGACTGTGTAAACAGACGGATGACGGGGAGTAGAGACAGGCTGCTATAACAGTCCACAACTCAGAGGCAAATGTCTCATGAACTGTTAGCTGGAAATAATGAATGCTTAAAATATGGCACAAGCTGTGGAACAAAAAAAAAATAGATATAACAAACGTGGAAGGATTTAGGAAAATACGAAACATAGACTATGTCAAAATATTATTAAAGCCAGTCAGTATGTTGGGTTACATTCACTGATAATCGTTTATTTTAAGGGTAAAGAAACTTAAACGTGATGATTTTTTTTCTTTCAACAAAAAAAACCCTGCTTTAGTTTTATCACTACAGATTTTTCCGGTGATTTCAACGCAACACATTGTAAAATGTCCGATGATTATGAATGCAACATGAAATTGCTCACAGGTCAGCTGACTATGAGACGTCATCACGTGGCCTTCAGGGACATACAAAAAATCCGGTAGAGATCCCGTCAGTAAACATCGGGTAGTTTGAAGACAACAAGTACGCCTCGCTGGTCTTCGTTTCCTGGTTGGTTTTGTCGTCCAGCATGGCGTGGACAAAATATCAGCTGTTCCTCGCGGGACTAATGCTGACAACTGGATCAATCAATACGTTATCAGCGAAGTAAGTGGGAAAAGAATATTTCTTATTTTTAAACTGTATCTATTATCGGGCACTCAAACAGAACACGTATGTTCATGTATGACATGTCAAAGAAAAGTATTTTTAACATAACAGTTAATTGCCAATGTGATAATTTTTCATTAACAGAGCTTAATATTAATTATATGAGCGGAATAAGTCGCTACATCGTAGCCACAGTCCATGCTAACCCACCGTCGAGACAAAAAAACAAATTTATTGCCGATCTTATTTTGGTAGGGAGAAGGCATTTCCTGTTTTTAAAAATCATTATAAAAACGCATATTTTCACATCATCACCTGGAAAATAACAGCAAAGGATTCTTATTCATTCATTCATTCATTCATTTTCCAATCCGCTTTATCCCTTTCGGGGTCACAGGGTTGCCGGAGCCTAACCCGGCTACTCATGGGCGAGGGCAGGGTACACCCCTGGACTGGTCGCCAGTCTGTCGCAGGGGCAGGATTCTTCTTATTATTAATATTAATATTATTACAAATACAAACTTGCATTTCATTAAAATATTTGAAACTTTTTTTCTCAAAATATGCAGTGACTGCATGGTTAAACATTGTAAATCCAATTGTTTACTGTGTTTTTGTTTTGTGTTTTTAATGCATGCCATAAACAAAACAAACTGATTTGTTGAAATATTTTGTGTTTCTAGCATCTTTGCTGGATTGTAGAAATATAAACTTTTTAAAAAATGCTGTTCAAGCTTCAAAAACATAACATATTTGCATAGAATTAGGAGAGGAGAAGTGATTTTTCTTTTTGTGAAGTGACAAGGGAGAATCAGATAAAGACAACAAACAAAAAAAGGTAGAAGTCTGGAAAAATAATCACTTGACAAACACACGGCAGTCTTTGTAAAGTTGCATGCAAAGGAAATAATTGATTTACTGATGTTCAGTCTTTACAGAACTTTGTTTTGCAAAGGCTCTGCATTGACTCCTCTTTAGGAAAGAGCTTGAAACTAGCAAAACAAGACCGTCAGCTTTTTAACTTCTGCTATAATCTGTGATCTCAGCTGCCTCGTGCCTGAATCACAGCCCACTTTTGAGGTTCTGCTTGGTGAACTAAGCTCTTGTGTGTCTCACTTCAGATAAAATTTGCCGTGTCGTGTAACTTAGACAGTAAAACCGACAGGTGAAGTTTCACTGCAGTCACCTGATACCTGCACTGTTACTACACTGGCTCCCTTACACCGTGTCGAGTAATTTTTGTGTCTGCTTTTCTTTCATGCATATCTGACTTGCAAGCTAACTACTAGTTTCATTAGAAGAGTTTTAAATACAGATAATTTCATTTCCCTTGCAAAGTGATGAGCTCAGTAGTTTAAAGCCTTTTAAGGACAGGCTCTTCACATGTCAGTCATGCATCGTCTGACTGTCAGACCATAAAGCTTATTGCACACACAAGCACTATTTAACCCTCAGCCTGACTCTACTCTGTTCCTGTCAGATGGTTTTCCAGGACTTAAGCAGTTTAAACTCTTTTTGTGTTTGTCTAAGCTCAGTAAAATTCCACAATAGGACTGTTTGTTTTTCACTTTCATCCATTTTTGAAGCTCCACAGAGTAACAGCTTTTAGTTAGTTTTTTATGATTAAACTGGAAAAAATGTGTTTTTGTCTGACAGATGGGCTGACTTGTTTTCCGCAAAGGGTTGCCACGATGACCCCGAACATGACTTTTCCCACCCATTTGTACAGGTACGCTATTGAACTCTTGGTGACAAAAAATATCAAATAAAATAAAGTTTTGTCCAAACTGCAGCTGTGTTGTTTTTCCATTTTTTTCTAAAGATTTTTTCCCCCCTTTCATTCTTGACGTTACTTTTAATTTGAAAGACCCACTCTGGTGAAAATTGTGCTTTTAATGTGTTTTTGTGGCATGTTTCTCATGATGGAGGACATATAGAAAGAAAATTCAGCTCAAAATTGCTTTCTGAGTATTTCTTTATTCAAATCGTTGTGAATCAGGAGCAGACGATTACAAAAATGCCATTTGAAAAAGCTTGTAAATGTGACATTGAAGCTAAAACTGCTAAATTCTGCTCCAACGGTCCCACCTACAACTCAGAGGTTAATTTCAAATTAACTACTGCCGCTCTGCAGAAACTATGTCCAAAAAAACCGACACAGGTTTTTTTTACGGCTAAAAACGGCATCATCATAATGAAAAGACCACTGGGAACGCTTTGAAAATAATACAAAAGATGATCGGAGTGGGTCTTTAAAAACTGTTTTGTTTAGGTTTTTTATGATGGAAGATTTTATGAATGTAAAAAGCAGTTTACTGATTTCCTGACAGGCATGATGGAGTTGCCCGTATATTCTTGTCAGTGTCTCTGTCTCTATCTGTTCAGGCAGTGGGGATGTTTCTTGGAGAGCTCAGCTGTCTCGTCGTCTTCTACATCTTGCTGTTCCACGACAAACGCAGGCCCGAACCCAGGATGAACCCTGGCCAGAGCTTCAACCCCCTCCTCTTCTTCCCTCCTGCCATGTGTGACATGACGGCCACCTCCATCATGTATGTTGGTAAGTACTTTTAAAACTCTGGGATTTCCTTTCCTGATGAAGCAGTTCTGGGATCATAAATCTCCTTCTTTTGTCTGTCAGCTCTGAACATGACGAGTGCCTCCAGCTTCCAGATGCTTCGTGGGTCAGTTATTATCTTTACCGGTCTGCTCTCTGTGGCTTTCCTGGGGCGTCGCCTGATCCCCAGTCAGTGGCTCGGCATCTTCATCACCATCCTGGGCCTGGTCGTAGTCGGGCTGGCTGACTTCATCAGCGGACACCAAGATGACACCCACAAACTCAGCGACGTCATAACAGGTAAGATCATCCTTCTTTTCTTCAACCATCATTCTTGCGTTGCCGCATCATTCACCATCCTTCCCGTTGTGCAGGCGACCTCCTGATCATCATGGCTCAGATCATTGTTTCAGTTCAAATGGTTCTAGAGGAAAAGTTTGTCTACAAGCACGACGTCCATCCTCTTCGAGCTGTTGGGACTGAAGGTACAACAGAAAATCCATCACTTCAGTGTAGAGCAACCTGAGGCTGCAAAGCCTCATGCGACTCTTTTATCCCTCCATTGAAGCTCTTTGGCTTTAAAAATAACAATTTGAATAAATAAGGGGTTTGTAGTTTAGGTTCGTAATGTGAAATGACAGTTAATGGTTCAATCTGACAGAGCAATTTTGTTATTAGAATAAGATTAAAGCACATTTTTGTCTTCTGCTGCACAGCAGTGTCCAGTTGATGTTCAGAAGCAAATATATCTTAAAGAATATATTTGCATTTACATGTATGTATTTAAAAGAATTGATTCTACACCAATGTTGTTTATAGTTGAGAAAATTGATATAAAGACAGAAGTCATGACGCTAAGAAAAATGTCATGTTCGACTTTTTTTTTGCACTTTCAATCAAGTCAAATCTGCAGCAGGAGGATCCTATTGGAGGATGTATTTTATTTTGAAGGAACTTGTATATGCTGCTTTCAAAAAGAAGTTAACATTGTTAAGATAAAACTGTTTCAATTCAGTCAGAATATTTACAAGATAAATGTTCAAATTGAATGGCAACAAAAAGATAAATAAAGCGTATTTTTCCAGCTTTATCTAGGTTTGGTCTTAATGGCTCTTAAGGCTGCAGACCCCTGGTTTAGAGCAAGTGAACGCCTCACGCTGCATTCCCGGATCACTGAACGTTAGGAAAAACCTAAAGGGAAAGTGAAAGTCCACATTTATCAGGCGGTTAAATTCCACCTTGTGAGATCATCCTTTTCTGTAGCAACTACTTGGTCTTACAATTGATGATTTGTTTAGTTTTAAGCGAACTAATTAATAAATGATGTGAACAACAGAGAGTTATCACACACTGCTGTTTATGAGCAGAAAGCACTTAAATGTTTTTTTTCCCCTCCAGAAGAAGCTGAAAAAGTTCCTCAAAGCTAGTCCAGTTTGTGTTTTCAAGCATGTTTCTTTGCCTAGGACTGAGCTAACTTAGAAATGTAAGCACAAATCATTTTACTCTATCCTTGCTTTCTTCCTGCAGGCCTTTTCGGCTTCGTCGTCCTGTCGTTGCTGCTCTTTCCCATGTACTTCATTCATGTTGGCAGCTTCAGCAACAACCCCCGGCAGGTTCTGGAGGATGCCTTAGACGCCTTTTGCCAAATTGGACACAAGCCTCTAATTTTATTGGCTTTGCTGGGCAACACGGTCAGCATCGCCTTCTTCAACTTTGCCGGGATCAGTGTAACTAAGGAGATCAGCGCCACCACCCGCATGGTGCTGGACAGCCTGCGCACGCTGGTCATCTGGGTGGTGAGCCTGGCGCTGGGCTGGGAGCAGTTTCATGGCCTGCAGGTTCTAGGCTTTTTGGTTTTGCTTCTGGGCACGGCTCTCTACAACGGCCTCCACCGCCCCCTCCTGGCCAGAATACCGTGGTGCGCAGCCAGGATGCACCTCGAGGAGGAGGGCAGCGGCGGCGAAACAGACAGACTGCTGGATAATGGACGAGCACAGACGGCTGAAGACACATAGATGGACTGATGCTGTCACACAGACACTTAACATCAATGCTGTCAACTCCTTTTAATGTGGGGAAAAAAATCTTTTTATGAATTGTGGGAAGAATTTTCTAGTTTTTTCATAATTTCACAAGAAATAATGAAAAGTGTACCGCACATATGCAGCTCAGAAATGTTTAGTTTGTCTTACATATAATTGTTCTTATGTGTAAAACCCTGAAAAGTTGGCCTTTTATCAGGTCTAATTTAAAATCATCTGATAGGTTTAATATTCCTAGCAACCTTTATAGTTTCTTTTTTTTTTATAGTCTTTTCACATTAAAAGTCTACTCTGAGGTAAGAATATGATAAGTCTGAGCTTTGTTGCAGTTTTTGTATCAGTTAGGAGCTTAAGTGACTCATAATCATGCGGCTTTAGATGACGGAGCAAATTCAACCATTATTTTTTTCCTCAAAAAGCTGAAATCTTCATGCTGTTTGGTCTTTTACGTGCGATAAAAAACCACACTTGTACTCATCATCACTTTCTTTTTTTGTTCCAATATGCGTTTCCTGCTTATGGGTTTTTGTCAAGTTGTTTGAAAACACTGAATGACTTTTTTTTTTTAAAATCACGTTCTCCAAAAAAGAACAAAATAACAAACTCATTTATCTGTTTTGTTAGTATGTTTTCAAGTATTTTTGTTTATTTGGTTTTTTTTTAATGGGGAAGAATCTTAAGGGAAACAGAAATGCTCAGGACACTAAAAAGAGTTAATTCTGCAATATTTATTGCCAAGTTGATGAAACAAAAAAAGGTACAATTTTTCTGGATTTTCTCCTAATTTCTGAACTGAAGGACCAAAATCCAGCATAACTAATTGTTTAGGAAAATGCTCGTCTCACAGTTTTAGGAATTTTCATCTGAACAAAATAATTTTTGTGATAAATCTGTGGGGGTTTTTTTGGATTGTGCCATGTTTTTTTTATGTGCTTTTGTAACTGCACTACAAATGCTTCAGAGAGACTTTTTGAAACTGTTTCTTGAGTCAAACTCTGTCATGGACAGGTCTTTAAAGTCACCGATCTGCAGTGTTGATTGATATATGATTTGTGTGAACAGGTCAGAGCTAATACACAAGTTAGTTGTGGTTATCATCTGTTATTGTGGTTTTCCTGAGTTTGTTGCAACAAACAAAAAGAAAAAGGGAGCTCCTTTCAAGTGTTCTGTCTGCTGTTGATTTTACAAAGAAGGCATTTAAAGATGTCCTGGTGAATCAGTGAAAGTGAAATCAAATCTATAATAAGAACAGCTTTAAAATTGTACAAATGTGTGACCTTTTTGATTTAAAACAGTAAAAAATTTGAATAAGTTTAACAGAATTAAAAAAAGATCTGATTAAACACCTGCACTCCCTTCCTGAGTAAAACAAACACTCCCACAAAAACTGCTTTTGGGGGATTCAAACCAGCACCCTCCAAGACAAAGGATCAGGCGCCAATTGATCATGAATCTATTAATTTTAATTAGCTCAAAAACTTGATATATTAAGGAACGTTTAAGTCAACTGATGGCTTCTCAGTGACACACACAGCTGTTTTAATTGCCTTTTTTTAATTGATTAAAATAAGTTAAAAAAGAAAAATGTTGGAAATCAATATGCTTTTCTTTTATTTAGCCTGACTGTTGTTTCTGTTTTGCAATTAAAAAGCAACAATTTCTTTGCTTATAAAAGTCTCTTCGTGTTTTAATGACCATAACAGACCTCCACATCTTCACAATCCATAAATCATGAAAGTGCACACCACATTTAGAACTCTAAACTTCAGATAAGTGTTTTTTTGGCAAATGCTGCAATGTTTAGTACTTTCAATAAAAGCCGACCTTTTCATTGAGTTGCTGTGGTTGATGTCTTTTACAAATAATATCTGATCCACTTTAATCCATAGCAAATCAGCAAAAAAAACAAAAAAAAACTTCACACAGTGTTAAAGTGAGCTGCAAGATCATGTTAAAGGGAAAAACTACTTTGAACATGGAGGAGCCTCTTAGTATCAAATCATATAGATGGCAGAATTAGCATCTTTCAAACATAACTTGTAAACAAATACTATTTAAAAAAGAGTGCAATACTGGACAGTCTTCAGGAATAAATGGCATCTTAATTATTTATTTTATTTTTTTGCTAGTAGGGCGAATATTTGTAAAAATAATTTTAAAAAAAAAACAAGTTCTAAAAAACTGGAAGTTTGTTGTTTGCCAATGTGGGCCTAAACATTGGGTTTTAAGGAAATGTAATAAGGGTGTAACAAATGATTGATAAACCCATTTATTTTCCAAAGATTCAACCAAATCAATCCTTCTGTGGCAAGTTGTTAATCAAATCCACCTATATCATTAAAAACATGTTTTTAAATGAAATAATTGATTATATTGATATTGAAAAATACCATTTGAGTTTAAGTATGGTATTCTGTTTTACTTTAACGTAAAAACGACCAAGTGCCATCACAGCGGCACATGTAATGGCAGCAAAAAATGATCAACCATCTTACAGTCCAACGTGTGGACCAGACAGTGTTCTAGAATGTTCTAATAATGTTCCCTTGATGTGGAAGAACAAGAGTGGGGCTGAACTTTACGAAACTACAATGTGTATGGATTTGACATTAATTCTTGTTTATGTAAACATATTTAAATTACACTTGATTACTTTGCAAGAGATATAAAGAATCTGGAAACCTTCGCCTGCACTGTTCAGCATTTATCTCTGAGTCACACTGGTTGAGTTTTTGGCTAAAGATGCCTTTTAATGCATAAATCATTCGCAAGACAGAATTTTAGCATTTTACATAATGTTTTTTTCCAAGGAATATACCAAAAACTCACACAGATAAAACTACTTTAAAGGCAGAAGGACACGTTACACAATAAAATCAAGACCTACTTTGAGTCACTAGAGTTTGACCGCTAGATGGCAGCATTTCTCAAAAAGTTCCCCTGAGTGCTTTTAACATTCAACCTACAGTAGTGCGGTGATAAAAGTTTGAATTAAATCCTAATTGTGCATAAATCTTATTTTTATAATGAAGTATGTGAGTCCACTTTTTTTCTTTTCTCTTATCTTTTACGTCAATCATGCATACATGCAGCCTAGCCTCACAATAGCAGCTAAAGAAATACGTATAGACTATAAATGAAAAAAGCCTTCCCCAAAGACAAGTCTTTATTGTCGTTTATCTTTAGGTTTTATTTTGTCTTTGAGCTTTTTATTTGTTTATTTACTTAAACAATTTCTTTCAACAACCTTAGAGGATTTTTGTGGTTTTAAAAACAAGAAAATAACAATAAAGCAGACTAATCAGATAGTGTCTACATTGGATTTTTTGTAACAAAAGTGTTGTAAATAACTGCTCTTCCTCTTGATAATGGTAGAAAGAAACTTTAATTAGAGGTTCCATTAAAAACAAATATCTCCCAGCTCTGACTGCAATATCTCGGTGCAATTCTGCGCCTCTGGCCTCTGCTGCAAAGTGTCTAATGGTTTGTTATGATGACCTTTCGTGTTTCCATTGGTTTGCGCTGGGATTCATCCGAGAGCTGCTTTACAGTAAGCTACGCGTCATTTATCTAAGAGGACAGTTTAACTCTGGAGCTGCATAGAGTCCCCGCTTTTATCTGTCCTACTGTAAACAGATGGCTTTGCTCAAAGGCTCCGAGTCACCATCCCATGTGAAGGCATCCTTAACGCAGCCTCTTCGGTTGTTTATAGGAGAGGGTAGAGCAAGGAGAGAGGGATTTTTCTGTTAAATCAATGACCAGTTAATGACCACTTAATCTTCCAGAAGGAAGCGCAGAACTTAATGAGATTTGGACCCTTAGGCACTTGTTTTTTTATTTTATTTTATTTTTTAGTTTGTTTTTTTTATTAGTATTAGACTAAATCAAATTTGGATTAAAACATTTTTGCTCACTTAAAGGCCTAAACTACTTGTATATCCTTAACGCGTCAGGTTGATCATTTTAATGTCTGATGATCTTTTTAAAAAATATCTAAAATCACCCAAAACTCACTAAACAAGTTAAAAATAACTCAAGTTGTGTGTTTTGAACCCAACAATAAGGTTAGGTCTGCGTTTTTTCTTCTTCTGAGTTATTTTAAAGAAAATCAAGAAGAGGAAAAAAATCCAAATAATAAAAAAAACATACATCCAAAACTGCATAACCTAGAATTAGGTTGAAGTGAGTGCAAAACTGCCGTATTCTATCAGCCTCATAAACGATTTTTGTTGTGTTTTTAGTAAAAAAATACCATTATTTTATTTTGAAATGTAAAATTTGAGAGCAAAACTTTTTTTATTCTAATGGAGAAAATATTCTCATTTACTCCTATGTTGAAAGTCATTAATTATTTGAAACCATTTATCTTATCTTGTCTATGTTTTTTTATTGGTAAAAAACTGCTCTCAAACTAGTATTTATTCACGGGGGAGCTGCTGGAACATTTAATCTATCGCATCTTACTGATGATGATAACTGTGTTGCTGTTCAAAGTCATTTTAATGTATTTTTCATAAAAAAAACAAATGGGTAAAAATGAAGGCCACGAGCCTTTTGCCTTTACTGAATTCGCGTGCTCATCTCATCCATTCCACTGGAAAGCTCCCGCAGTTCGTGCATCACATGCGGGACAGCCTTGTTCTGAATTGACTTTAGACATTAATCCCCCCCCCCTCCCTTTTTTTCTGTTGAGAAATGATGGCAACGTGCCACACAGAAGGCTGCACACAATGGCCAAGGTCCCATTAAATCTGCGAAAGTTCCTTCCCAAGGCAAACATTGCCAGAAATAGTAATCCTGGCCAGAGATGGTGGGTCCCATAGACGCGCGGGGAGCAATAATTTTCGGAGTAATATTGGAACTCTCTGCAAAGGCCCGAGGTGCTCATTGAGTTCTCTGATAAGACTTCCTGACAAACACGCAGCGGGCAATCAGGCCACAACAATAGATGCTTTAAACATCAGCCGATGAACTGTGCGCAACTGCACGACTTTTATTGTTTTCGTCCGCAGCTAATGACTCATAAACGCATCAACACTGTGTTTTCATTTTGATTGTTTAGGCTCTGATTAGCTGAGTGCGTGGACCAAAGCTGCGCTGATAGGACAAAAACGCTCGAAGATGACTTTTTTTTTTAAATAAAAACGTTTCTGGTTCACTTAAAAATAAAACATATTTACATGCGATTATTTTAAAAACATCCAAATGCAGATATTTACCAGGATAAATGTTTTAATTGTTGGTAAAGTGTGAGGCCTTGCAATAATCTGCACATGAAATAGTTAAAAAAAAGTCTTTACAAAAAAATTGTACAAAAAACTAGAAGTGCGAGTTACTTTAAAAAACAAACATCTTTAGAACACAAAAAATACAGTGAAGAAAACGCGTTTTTTATAGCTAGAATTTAAACTGTTTCTGCATGATGTCCGAGAGTAAGAACGTCCAATTGTTCCATCCAGACTCAAGTATGAACCTTTGAAAGTCTTTTACGCAGAGACAGGAGCTGCTGGCACGGGCGGTAATCCCATCCCGCCACCATTCATGCTGCTCCGCGGAGGTCAGCTTGGGAAAAGGGACATTAAGGTGAATAATAGCATCCAGCAGGACTCTGACAGAACGGTTTTAGTTTCTGCGCGTGATTAGTGGATCAAATGTGTCCGTTTTACAATATTACATCTTTTAGAGCCTCAGATTTTAAATTGCTGGAAGCCAGAAGGAACGCGGGTTTGCTTTTGGCGCGGCCTTTTAAAGCACACTTTTGTTTTTAAGGCGACGATGTGATTATCACGAGTGCGCGCTCCTGAAACCTTCCAAGCTGTTCTAGCTTTCGAAGCAAGAGCTGTTGAATCAAATCCACCCTCTTCTCCACATAGAGGCGCGCACACCGCGCGTAAAAAGCCGGTTTGAGGCCCGTTCTCTCCAGCGCTTCCCACTGAAAAAGCTCATCAGCACCTGAAATAACTCGCGGCGCGCTGCGCACGGCCACATCCTCTTCCCTGGATTGTTTTGACTGCGTGATGGAGGAGGGCGAACGTTAAATTCTAAATTTAACCCGGAAAAGTGTCACTCGAAAACATCATGATAGCACGCAGTCAGGGCCATTGGCGCTTCCGCCCGCATGAATCAAGAACTAAATGAATGCGGGGCTTCAGAAGCCATTGTTTCAACACATTACAAGAGAAACATGCGATCGGAGCTGGAGGAAGGAGGAGGAGGGCGCGCGGAGGGGACAGAAAGGCAGCTCATTATTGGCACTTAAGAAACATCTGAAAAAACAATTCTGTTCTGATCATGGCTCAGTCTTTGTTTTATGAGAATCTTAAGGAGCAGTGCGGATGAACCATCGCCTCTGAAGGTAATTGTGTTTTCGTTCAGGGGGGGGGAGGGGGGGGGGGGGGGGGGGGATTAGATTTCCTCTGTTTATTATGAGCGTGGAGACGGATTTGCGTCACCGTGCAACTTGCAGGTTGAGATTAAGTTGCACAAATATTGAACAAGGGAAGTTCTAGCAGTCATTATAAAGGGACCCCCTCCTCTCTGCTCCGGAAGAAATAAGGATTCATGCAGGATCCTAAAATACTAAAACTGGTTCTATTTTGGGAGGAAATCTAGCAGGCGCATCCGCACATTTAACGAATCACAACCCATCAAAAACAGGACGAAATAGAGC
The DNA here is from genome assembly GCA_036245035.1 of Adrianichthys oophorus. NCBI lineage: Eukaryota > Metazoa > Chordata > Actinopteri > Beloniformes > Adrianichthyidae > Adrianichthys > Adrianichthys oophorus. Next base: position 23,036,645 of record BSAI01000101.1, read on the forward strand.
TAATAAACGTTATTAAATGTTAATAAAGTCTCTTTTTTGCCATCATTTACCAAAAAAGTCGAAGTGAGAGTACAGGAGTGTGTGACATGGGCGAGGAGAAGAAGAAGCGATCAATCCATCATCTCCGGATCAAAATTGCTTCGGAGCGTCCGTGGACACGAGAGAGTGAGGAGCGGGCGGTGTTTCACATCATCTGCATTTGCATGTGAGCAGAAATGCGCGGCATCTATTGGCCCAGAGAGCAACCAATCAGTGTCAGCGGAGGAACTTCAGAGTGGAGCTGCAGGGTGAGAGTTTCAGAGAGCGATTTTGGCTTTTACGCACAGAGGTCGAGCGTTGTTCCGCGAAAATACGCGACTTGTGATTTTGTTTTGTTCATGCCTCTGCCTCCGTACCCCCTCCTGTGAAAGAATATAGGTTCCGGAATGTACACCGCCGGTCTCAACCCGTTTTACGCATCAAACTTTAGCCTCTGGTCCGCGTACTGCGCGGGAGGCTTCGCTGTGGATACAATGAAGAAGCCGTCCTTCTGCATTGCAGACATTTTACAGGCAGGAGATGCGGAGAACATCCCGGGATCATCCGCCCTCATGGTGCACATGACACACCCCCATCACCACCACCACCATCGCGCTCAGGAGGCGCACTCCGGCAGCTCCCCGCTGCGTCCGTCCCCCGTTGCGCCGGACTCGTCAGTCTTTGGTGCGCGCATGAGTCCGGCGTCTACGTACCACAGACACGGACTACAAGTGACCAGAACTGCGTTTAACTCCCAGCAAGGACCACCGACATCAAGCAAAGACCTCAAATTTGGAATTGATCGAATTTTATCCACGGATTTTGATCCAAAAAGCAAAGAAAAGTCGTCGTTAAGAGGTGAGGGGATCAACTTAAATGAAAGTTTATTGAAAGTCCCTTTGCTTCATCATTCAGGGAAAAAAAGTAAACAACAGCTTATTTTAGACCTTATATGAAATAGTTTACATTTTTACAGTTGTTCGTTCAGTTTAGGAACTGAAAGCAGCAAACCAAAAGCAACTAACACCTTTTCACGGTCAGCTTACTCACTCACACGCTTAGGGAGTAGACCCAGCACAAAGAGCTTCATAATAATAAGTCCTGTGGGGAAATCCTCACATCTCTTACCCCCTAATAAGAGGTCAGAGGTCAGGATCAGCTGTTAGTCTGGAATTCACCCTGCTATCAATAAGAAAACAGAATATTTTTTTCCCAATTTGCTTGTATTTTTTAACCATTTTACTGACTAAAGCCCATCATCTCTCACTGTGCAACAGATCTCACATCTATTGTTAGCTCGAACCGTCAGTCAGGTATCCAAATCCCCATTCAAGCTCCGGCCAGCCAATACTTCTCCTCCATAGACCCCGGGATGAGCGACGCGTCCTCCATGATGAGTTCACTAGGCAGCAGCAGCAGCAGACACTCAGGCCAGCATCAGTTTCAGGACACCTTTCCAGGTAGACATCACCTGTAGGAGTTTAGCTGACTGGAACATTTACTCTCACCTCTGCTTTCAGGTACAAGACCCTCGGATTTTTGCTAAAACTTGCATTCTCCCCTGTGTGTTTTTTTACAGGGCCGTACGCCGTCCTCACCAAAGACACAATGCCTCAGACGTACAAGAGGAAGAGGTCATGGTCCAGGGCCGTGTTCTCAAATCTGCAGAGAAAAGGACTCGAGAAGAGATTTGAAATTCAGAAGTATGTCACCAAACCTGACAGAAAGCAGCTGGCAGCCATGCTGGGCCTTACAGATGCTCAGGTAAGGGGAAGACTTGTGTCTTCTAAAGCCATAGAGTTGAAAACAACATCAAAAGTAAGGGTGTGTTGCTATGACAACAGCTCATATTGGACAAGGATGAAAAGAAGAGATTTGCATTATTCCAAAACAGTAAAATGCATCACTTTTCTAAATGAAACACAGTGGAAAAAGAAGAAAATTGGACATTTAGGTGGCAATCAACAAGTTTATTTTATATTTTTTCCTCTAATGTTGATTTTTTAAATGATTAAATTTAGATCTATAGGACGCTGATGCAGGCCTCAGCCTCCAGCCTCTTGGTTGCTTGATTGTTTATCATTTTCTCTATCTTTTCTTTTAGGATTTTTTAAAATGAATATTTTATGTTTTCATGCTTTATTGTCATTTTTACGTGTTTGAATATAGGAAGATGCCTCTTCCACATCAAAAATATGACTTTCATCTGGTTAAGATGAACATTTCTGGCACAATATTTTCAAAATCACGTGATTTAAATTAAAGAAAAAACTAGGAAATGCAACAAAGATGATTTTTTTTTTGTTGTTGTAATATTTGCGTCAAAAATGTGAGGATAACCGTGCTTCTCTTTCCAGGTGAAGGTGTGGTTCCAGAACAGGCGCATGAAGTGGAGACACTCCAAAGAGGCCCAGGCTCAGAAGGACAAGGAGAAGGAGTCAAAGCCGGACAAAAGTCTGTCAGAGGCGGGCAGCAGAGAGCCCAAAGAGCCGCTGGAGTCTGAATGTGAGAGCGAGGGCAGGAGTGAGTGCGAATCCGAGGAGGCCGAGGAGGAGGAGGAGGAGGAGGAGGAGGCAGAGGAGAGCGCAAATGGACACTTGGACATTTCTGATCACAACAAGACCAGTGTGATCATGAACGGGAGCGCGCAGGCCAATTGCGCAGACGCAGAGCAGGCGGTAACGGACACAGCGGCTGCTCAAGTGCTCGTATGAAAATTATGGTTCGAGCAATGTAAGGAACTTTTTTTTTTTTCTTCACAAATCGAGGACAAAAATCGAAAGAGTGGAACCTCACCCAAACCAGGTCAGTTTGACTCCGGAGGAGCCCAGAGGCACCTTGCACATGATTTTTGCTAAGGGATCAGACCGATTAAGGTGTGAAAATCATAATACAAAATGCCTCTTTTGTTTGCAAAGCTCTAATGATAAAGCCAAAGGTTATTTTAAAAAATTAAAACGACGTATTTCCGGCCTCTTCTGGCGTCTCCTTCCAGTCCTTCAGACTGTGTTCCTCATCCTTTCAGGTTCAGAACCACTCACGCTGTAAATGAAAGTGTACCTCTTTGTTTTGATCTGATAAAAGGTTAACTTGTTATTTTGTGAATAATTATTTGCACTGAAAATATTGTAAATAAATTGCTGTTATTATGATATTTGTCTTTCATTTTGAAAAACAGATCTTGAAGCTTTACTTTAAAAATACAAAAATAGGATACATTTGTAAACATAAAAAGAAAGCTTAATTATTAATATTTAAAAAAATATGATTTGTAAAATAATTCAGAAAAAGAGAAGTGGTTTAAAAGTGTAAACCTCCCTAAATGTAAGCATTGCTCTCTTAACCTCTTCCAATCTGTAGCCCAACAAAAAGTTTATCGTTTGTATACATTTCCTGGCTCCAGATAGCAGAGACAACCCGGATGAGTATATTTTATGCAGGCGGACACATGCAGTCAACAACTCCTCCGTTTAGGCCTTTTTTTTAATTATTATTATTTTTTTTTTTTATTAAAAGCCTTTTCAAGCCTCAGACAAAGTAAAAAATAAAAACTAAACGCAACAGCAATCAGACATCTTTATTAATGACATTTGATGCTGTGGTTTTACAGGACTCACACACATCTCCTCAAAGCTGCTGACAGGCCCTGCAGAAAATTCCTCGAAGAAGCTGCAGGCAGACAGGCAGGCAGGATTGTGTGAGATGACAGACTGAGTCACACTGTTGTTTATCCTTCTGAGTATAAATATATATCAGAGCTGCAGTGTCTGGCAGAAAACATTCAAAATAATTATTGTATATATCTGTGACAGCTCGCCTCTGCCATTAAGAGGTTTGTTGATGGAAAATGAAGCCTGCAGAAGTTTTATGGGTAAACAAAACTGGTGTGGGGTTTATATAAAATAAACAACTGTTGTGCTGCTTAACCAAACATCTTAAAAAGCAACTGGTGGAAGAAGAGTTTTTAGGAGGAGTACCCCCCAATAAAAATAACCCACAAAAGGGAAAGTCAAAAAGAAATATTTATTTGACCTCTTTTTTTATTTTTTTTGGGTGAAACGTCATAATTTTACATTTTTATTTCACATTAAAAGCACATATTTCCATATGTTTCTTTTATGCAAAGTATTCACATCCACAATAAATAAACTTCTAAAAAAAAAAATTTCTGTTAATATTTCCACGGTATTTTATTATTATTTATACTTTAAGATACTGTGCTATATTTTAATCAATTCAATTACATAATTTTTAATGTGAAGCACATTTTTCATGTTATTAAAAAATATACATTTAAATGTATATATGTTTTGTTTTTGTTTTTTTGTTTTACTTTTTCTTTAACTTTTATGATCTTCAAGATCCTCTTTGTTTTTGATTTTTGGGTCTGGCGGGGGAGCTTTCAGAAAGAAGATAACAGAAAAATCAGAATTAGAGTTAAAAACATCAATTTTCATACATTTTTTTAACCCATTTTATCACATGAGGGTTCACAGGGCTGTCTGGGCCCGCATGACTACTGTCCGGCGAAGACAGGGTCGGGGTACACCCTGGACAGGTCGCCAGTCCGTTGCAGAGTTGAATATGTAGTTTCTTCTGAAAGAGAAATACAACTAAATAAAGAAACAATTACTGAAACATACATGTGTCAGAACTTTAGAGTACATTTAAACCTTTTTTTTTTTTTTTGCTGTTGCTACTGCTTTTAGAAAATGCCTCTCTTTTTTAAAGAAACTGGATTAAAGCCAATGATGTGAAATAAAGCATTTGTAACCAATTGCATTTCTGGTCAAGGCCTTTGTCTTGTTAGCATCAACATCATAGTAAGTGACCCAAAAATCTGGACCACCTCACACTCTATCTACTCTGGGTTTCACTTTCCTCCGGAAAGAGGACTGACCCCCCGGGAGCTGCAGCTTTTCCGTTGTAGCTTATGGCATCTTGAATTTCACTTTTCACCCCCCCCCACACACACACACACACACACACCTCCTTTCCTCCCTGCTGCACTGCACTTCATACCTGCAGCCTTCTCCTTTTCCATTTTAGCCCAAACTCCAGCTCAGCTCCTCGTAAACCAACTGGTGACGGTTGAGAAGCAGATGGCACTTGTGTTAATCCCCGCTCCTAATTCACGGTGGATGAAGAGGCTATCAGAGTTTCCATGGAAGGGAGTAACAGCCCTGCACTTTATCAGCCTAATATTCACTCTTTAATGCTGGTATAGTAAAGGTCTGAGTGGCTTGAATCATGCTCAAAAAAATATAAATTTTATTGGTAATTTGTGAACTGTCCTAATCAGCAAGATGGGAGAAATTCCATCTGAAGCCAAACAGGACTGATCAGTCCATAAAAGCAACCAGCCTTGCAGACTGTGCCAAAATTTAACGCCTCCAAAAGAGTAACAGTGCGAGAAAAATGGCAAGAGGAGCTGCAAGCTCTTAAGTGCTTCAAGGCATTAACTATGAGGTACATGGAGATTTCTTTTGAGTAGTAATGCATCAATGGAGGCTTTAGCGGCTGCAATGCTGCAGGAAAAAAAACCAAACCTTACACTATAACTCAGTCAACGATTGGGCAACAGAAGGCGGTGGAAACACACAGACTAACAAGATAAGCCTTTACCTATTTCTGCTTATTTCTTATAAAGAAGATGCCTCCGATAGTGTCTTTATTCATCATGATGATGATGCCAATAATGAAAAGAGAAAATTGCAAAACATATGATGTTGCTTAAGCTTCTTAAACCCCTGCCTGTATCTGAATGAGCCTTTTAAAGGATATTATCACTTATACTTTATGTCTTTATTATTTTCTAAATGTTTGTAATCAAGTCTTGGGGATTTAATTAGTTTAGAATTTAGGCCAAACCACAGTTTTCCTGCTGCCACACCTTCAAAATAAAGTTACAAAGCTGTCATCTGAAGCCCATATGTCATCACTTCAGCACTAATGGTAAAAAGCCCTGAAAGGATGTTTCAGTAAATTCTTTCAGAAGTGCCTGTTTGACCTCCAAATGGTGTTAGTTTAAAGTTATTTGGTGACTTTTTCATGAGATTTAAAGATAATCATAGTAATTAGTAAATAGTAAACATTTAGCGCAGGACTTTTGTTAAAACTGAGAAAAACATTTGGATTTTGTGGTTTTAAATAAATCTTTTACTAAATGAAACCTTAATTACATTAAATAATGACATTTAATGAATGATTTTGTCAACAATAGAATAATTTTAAATCGAATTCTCTATATTTACTGACATTGAATTAATGTGGGTTAATCAATCAAAATCCTTTCAAAGTATTTATATTCAACACAAAATTTTTCTTACTTTTTTCTTTTACTAATGAAATGCAAATTTTCTGGAGTATTCTGTGTTTACATAAAAACTTTAATTTGGATTTTTATAAATAAACATGCAATACAGTTCATGGAGGAAAAATTACAGTCGTGTACATTAAATTTCAAATTGGTCCTAAATGGATCCAGACAATTAGAGATGTTCAATGTGCAACATGCTGCATTAAAAAAATAATTTCAAAGACTACAAAAACATTTTCTATTGACTTCTATTTATTTAAAAGCATTAAAACAATTACAAAAAAATCTCTTTTGATACAATTAAACTACATTACTAAGAATTTTTCATGTATAATATGTTTATTATCATCTTTTTTGTAGCAATGGTTGTTGCGTGGTGTAAAATTAAAAACAAAACTGTGCTACTTTTATATGTAATATGTAAAAGTAATACAAATTGAATGTGAAAACTATATAAACCATGTTGGAAAATGAAATATGGGACATTTCTGATGTGGTGAATATGAAATTATTAATTTTACCTCAGTACGATTTACTAATCGCACTTTCTCTTAACCTTTCCATTAAAAAAAAACATTTAAGATAAAAACCCTTCATGTTCGCTTAAGTCATTTCCTGAGACAAAAACAAATATTTTCTCTTTATTGGAGCAAATTTTCACGGACTTTATAGTTTGTTTCTTTCAGAAGTATGTTTGTTCCATCAAACAAAGATTTATGAAATTGGCAGGCCACTCTTCTCCTATGTGAGCTCTAAAACATCAGCAAGAGAGACGACTCCCTCCTGAGGCTTGCAAAATATTATTACATTCTACCAAACTTTAATTTGATACCAGGCCAAAATGTTTTAGCTATCCCCATCATTTCAGTCCAACTTACTGGAATAACTAGTATCCAATGCATTATTTATAGCCCTTTGCATTCTAAGTAGATGTTTTTCAGAAAATGCAAGTGCATTTAAAGCTGCGGCACCGGGATCAACCCATACACTGAGTGTGAAGCGAGAAATCACCCAAAGAATCTATAAATTGCTCAACTTAAAGATTTTATTTCAAAAGATTTCCTTCCTCACACTTCATATTTTCCCTCAGTAAATATGGTGTTAATGTGCAATGTTTTTCTAAAAAAAAAAAAACCCCAAAACTTGGTACTGACTTTTTTTTTATTTCTTTGCAGCTGCACACGTACCAAGCATGTTCAGAAAGGCTGAAACTGAGCCCCTTATACAGGAGCTGTCGCCACATTTCCAAAAACCCACATTATTGAATGCTTTTTTAACATGGTCGCAGTTTCCAAGCATCTTGGCTTGGCTTTCAAAACCAGGCTCTTGCCAACAGTTGGGAGTGGAAGGAGAAGAAAAAAGAGACATCTCAAGTTAAATTTAAAGATGTGTTTCTCTTGGAAGCCAGACTGAGCTGCCATAAACCAAGGGAGACATTTTCATGCTCCACATTTTTCATGGTTTTTCTCTGAGTTTCCTCCCTTCCTTGTTCACTCCACTTTGGCTCCACAGTTACTTACCACTGCACTGGCTGTGGACCACAATCAGTAGGGTACTGTAATCCAGCCAGAAGACCCCCCTATAATACGGACCTCAGCCTCTAACTACTAAAGCTCTCTTCTGTTCGTCCTTGGAAGGCTCTCTTGGTGGATGATCCAACACCTGGAGATCAGTTCTGAAGCTTTCTTTCACCACTGTTCTCAAATATTACACCGTCTGCAGAGCTTGAACTGATGGCCAGCAGCAAGCAGTTATAAGCTTAAAGTTCCCTGACCTACCGCCATGTTTTTAATGAGGCCGCAAAGGAACCGTTTTATTGCAGACTGTAGACCATCGCCCTGAGCCAGCCGTGTGGTGTATGCTGTAATCTGTGAAGGGTGCAGAGGTTTGGTGTTAATTAAGGCTACAAATGGGCAGCGGTCTGACTGCCCGCCTGTTTTCATTGAGGCCGAATTCACTGAGTGATGCACACACTGGGAGGGAGATTATGGCGGTCTGGCTGCTCACTGAGATGTAAATACAGAAGAGAGAACATGAAATAACACTTAATTTCACATTACCTGTCATCAGGAGCAAATTTTAACTCTGCTACTTGAAACCAGGGGGATCTGACTGCAGTTCTGTAACCATGCAACAAGCTTTAATATGTAAAAAGAGAGAAGTTTCAACTTATTTTAAGGTTGAGGATGTCTAGTTCAGGATTTAGATGTTGACTCTTCAGTCTTATGTTGTGTTTCTGTGAGTTAATGTGTTGGCCAACCACTTAAGCAGGATCAAACAAAAATAATTTGACATGAAACATTTTTTTGGTTTTGGCTGGTTTGCTTTCACACTGCACTTTTGAGAGTGAACGAAACGTCAATGCAAACGGGCTTCTTGTTTGGGAAGAGAATTACTCAAAAAGGACCTCTGACTGGGAAAAAAAACGGTACGGATAAATTGATATATTTTTTTGAAGCTTTTCTTTTTTTATGCTAATTAGGATCAGCTTTTGGGCTGCTTTTCTTCTTGAACACTAAAGGTGCATTCACAGCGAATGCAATTTGTGGAGTGGAGGTGGTCAGTTTTAATGTTAAGTCAATGTAATTTGAGGCGGCGTGGTGCTATTTTGGTCTCAGGCTGGTCTCAGTGCGGCGAGCAATCAAGGACTCAACTTTGGGCACGATGTTTTCAGTGACTAGATCAAAGAGTAGAAAAAGGAATTCAATACGGCCACACGATGGATTTTCGTCTTGAACTTCCATCCATTTTCTTAACCGGCTGGGGCCGCGGGGTTGCTGAAGACTACTATGAGTTCATCTTTGGAGGGGAGGGGGAGCTAGCGAGACACTCTGCTGCCTGGCTCCATCAGTGGAACTCCGCTACCTGCAAGCCACCCTCGCTACTCTGCCGCTCAGATTGTCACGGAGAACCACCGCGGGTGCTGTCGTAGCGGGGGCAATCCCCCAAGCTCCACGGGCTTATGATGTTTTTTCTTATTTTCATCGCGACAATAATAAAAAGATCCCCCAGTTTTATTTGTGTTTTCTCCCTCTCGGGTTAGTGCTCAAACTGGGCCACATTAAGATGGTAGTACCGTTTAAAATGGCCATCAGGGGCAGCTCCGCTGCAGGAGCACAGCACGCTGTACCAGGAGAGACTTAAGTGTCTGGGGTTGTTTTTACTCAGACTGAGGAAACCCAGAGCAAACCAGAGCTCAGTGTGATTTAAAACGAATTGAGACGACCTCGCAAGATGGGTCAGAGAGCGGTTCCTGGTCCTGGACCAAAGTCCATTTGGCTGTATTCAAACTGAAATTTTGCTCTGGATTATTGAGGGAAATGAACTCTGGTGCACTTGAAGCAGATCGAATGTGCCCAGTCTAAATACACCCTAAATCTCTGCTTTATCCTCTATCTGGTTTTGGTGGATAGTCAGTCTGCAATCACGTTGTAGTGCATTGTACCAGGGTTCACATGCAGTTGAACCAAGACCCACAGTTTCACTCAGAGCAGAATTAGCTTGTTCCAGTCTGTTTTCACATCTGTCCAAACAAAGCAGACAATCCAACAGCTTCTGGTTGGGACATAACAGCACCGGTGACAGTATAATGTCACCCTCTTTGAAAGGTCAAATTCTATTTTTTGTCACTGAGCAGTCACAGTCATTGTCATTAGACTCAGTTTCTTTAATAATAATAATAATAATAATAATCATCATCATCATCATCATAATCGTCATCATAATGTGTCAGCGGGGGTGGGGCAGGCAGAGGGGTGTGTTGGATTTACCATAACATTTTTAACCTATGTTTTAGTACGTTTGGTTTTTACTGTAAAAAAGAAATTAAAATAAAAATTGTGTTTCTGAGTACTTCTCTATTCAAATGGTGGTGATTCAGGAACAGAAGAAAGAAGGCAGTTTGAAAAAGTTTGTAGGTGGGACGTAAACTCACACTTGTAGACGACTATCCATATATGTTTCCGTTTTTCTTGTCCGAGCTGGCATCGGGCACAAAACTGTCTGGCTGATAGCTCCGACATCACTCACCATTTTTATTGCACTAATAATGTTAGGTTGGGGCTGTGAGGGGCCGTAAGCGAGAGAGTGTAAACGGTTCTTCCCACAACTCAGAGGAAAATTCCTAATAAACTCCTGCCGCTCTGCAGAAATTATGTTCATGAATTTTTTTTTGTGGCTAAAATGAGTACAAATATAATCAAAATACCACTGGGAACACCTTAGAAATAGATCAAAAGATCATCGAAACAGGACTTTAAGTATCTTTTGGAATGAGAGTGAGAATTGAGATGGGTTTAAAACAAGTGCTGCAGACTATTTTGAGGCATTTTTTTCTTTTATTTTTCTTTAATGTTATGAAAGTTTTACAGACAAAAAAAATCAATGCCTTTTAATTTAATTGAATTTAGGAAAGAAAATACATGCTTATGACCTTTGTGATTAACCTGGAAGAATATTGTAAGTAACTTAACATTTTGAGAAAAGTTGTACAAATTGCTGACTACAGAGACTGGGATTCTGGGGTTAACACCTTTTTACTCTTTGTGGTTTGGTTTTGGCTAGAGATATGCTTTTGTTGAGAGCTCATGAGTTTTGCAGAGCTGTATTTCACTGGGTACAGCAGAAATAAACATGTGTTAGAGCAGCGAGAACCTGACATGATTGAAAGTCACCTGCGTGGCCTCTCTCTCTTCTCTCTGAAGATAAATGTTGACTGCTGAGTATAGTCTGAGGTTTCCTCATTTCCCCTTTTTGGTGCTTATCGTGGCTCACAGATGTAGTTTTAAAGAGAAGAGCTGAAACGAAGCACAGTTCAGTGAACAACAAGATAAAGCGTATGTCTGCTGATAGTGATACGAAATGACCAACAATGTGTTTGCCCCTTTTTTCAGCAGATGGGTCACCAACAACACTCTACATCTCAACGAAATCAGATGTTATCATTTAAAGACCCACTCCAATGAAAATCATGTTTCGGGTGTTTTTAATATGTTTGCATTTTTCTGATGATGGAGGACATATGTTAATTAAATTAGGCTTAAAAATTGCATTTCTGAGTATTTCTTTATTCAAATTCTAGTGAATCAAACGAAAAAGAAGGGGGAGTGGGAGAGCATGTAAACAGAGAGCTCTCAATAACAGGGAAAGGGAGGAGGGCAGGGTTGCTCCACACCAATGGTCCCGCCCACAACTTAGAGGCAAATTTCGAACGAACTACTGCAGCTCTGCAGAAGCTACATCCTAGAAAATGCCACATTGTTTTTATCTATTTGTCTAAAACGGTATAATCATACTTAAAGGACCACTGGGAACGCCTTTACGATAACTCAAAATATTATCGGAGTGGGTGTTTAAAGAGACAACCAAGGACTCAAGTCTGTTATAAGGTGGCAGTGGAAGATTTACTTTCAAACTTTTTCCATACTTGATTGAAAGTAACAGTTCACTGACATAGGAGCTGACAGACATGTCATATTTTGTCCACCCAAGGGACCAATCACAGTCAAGCATGTCACTTGCTCATTTCTCATGCCAAATTTATCCTGTGTCACCTCCCATTAGCTGACTGTGTTGTTGCATTAGACCAGGTCACAGTCTGCATTATGCCTCCATGCAAGTGTGTGTTTGGTGTCAGCCCTCCAGAGAACACACACTTTGGACTGATAATGATGGATCATTGAGGAATTCTTCCTCACGACTCTGCTTGTTAAAGGGAGGAGAGGGCAAGAGAGGGAAAAATAAATAAAGCGTCACTTGGTTTTGTCTTGTTTCTGTTCCAAAATAAACATAGCTGTGGCAGAGAAAGCTAGCCAGGGCTTTCATGACTGCTCAGTATTAAACTGTGGCTTTGATCAAAACAGTTTGGATCCAGAAAATGCCACACACTCATCACCACAGCAAACAGAGCGGGGGTACATGCGAAAGTGTACAGGTGATTTATAGAAATCGCAGTTTCACATCCTTTAGTCCCACTTCCTTATAACAGCTCTCGCAGACAGACTTAGATCCGGGTGAGGGATCATAATGTGTGCGGTTACAGTGGAGCGTTTTCTAACTGTACCTTAATGCACTGCTGCAGAAAGTGTGATTTACTGGTTTAATTAGGGTCACATAGTTAAGGTTAGTGTCTGAATGCAGAACCTGTTTGCACATATTTATGTGCAGATTGGAGAGTGTAAGCCCTGTAACCCATATGTGCAAGAGGTGAGGGTTCAGCTCCTGCAGGATTTGTTTAGGAAATATATGACACTGCACAGCTGGCCTAATCATCTGTGCATTTCTGACTATAAAACTTTACTGAGCGTCCACAAAGCCAGCTGCCTTTATCGGTGAGAGATGGAGTCATTCCCACTCCGTACGGAAGGAGGCCTCAGTCCAAGATCTGCCACTCCTCTCCCATCATTCTTCATCGGCAACTGGTTTGCCAAATCTGATGTTAAGTCAGTGAAACACCTCTTCGTCAAACGAACTAAGCAACAATATGATTGATGATATGTAAAAAATAAATGGTTTGTGAAATAAATTAGGGGTAAGAATGCAAAAAAATAATTAACAATAATAAATAATTTTAGACTCAACCTACTATTAAATATATTTTAAATAGCTCAGTTCTACTTTGCAAGATTTTCTCCAACAACTTATATTTCTATGCAATTTTCAAGTAAAACTTCATAAAAAAGGTATATGCCGTCAATATTATTATCCTGACAGATTTATTTAAAGGCCTGTCATTCTAAATCTCTGTGAATGAAAAGGACTTTTATTTACCAAACACATTCACGCTTTAAGTGTATTTGTGTATTTGATTCAAAAATGCACAAAAAAAATCACTATAATAGTAAGTCCATGTTTTAAAGGTTCCCTTTGACAAAAAAACTTCACTTAGCAATTTCCTGTTTTAACTTTTTTAATTATTTAAAGATTTAATAAACAATAGTAATTGAAACGTTTTTCTAAACCTTTTTTTTTTCAACGGCATGACATGCAGACGCAGATTTCCATGCTGCCCACAACTGTCCTCGGCCCTCTTCTTCCTTGCTCTGACACACAGTTGACCTCAGGCTCGCAACATCTATCAGGTGATCATTACAAGCAGGGGGTCGCGACCCGTGTTCTCTAATCACCACACCTCTGTGTCTTCCTGCTGAAAACCAGCGCTGTGCATGGAGCCTTCACTTCCCCTCAAAGTCATCAGCTTTATAATGTTTCCCTTGGCACAAGCTTGAATGCAGAGATACAGAGCAATCCTGTGTGACGGCAGGAAACAGTCACAGGAAATAGAAATGCACCGGGTCTCCTAAGGTGCCGCTTCACGTTATTTATTGGTGCATATTTATACATATATAGAGATTTTTTTTCTTTTTTTTTCTCTGTTAAAGGGAATCCCCTTCATTTTATCCCTTATGGATTCCCAGAGTCAGTGTTTTGGAGCTGGAGAGGCTAGTCTTCAGCGTCCTGTGGCTAGTTGAGGCTACAGGGAGGGATCGCTTTGCCTCTTCACACCCCTACCTCATCAGCCATCACCCCCCTCCCCTCCAAACACGAACTCATGTACTGTAGGGAATCCAATTAGTTAATGTCACGCTTGACACACTTCCACTCGTTTGTGGTACAGACACGCCATTCCTGCACAGATCCTCTCATAACAAACTGTCAGAGCAGAGAGAGGCAGAGAAAGTCACGGCTGCTTTGAGTGAACCTATTGATTATGGGCCTTAAAAAGACAAGCAGACATCTGGTTTCTATTACAGCCTGTGATGGGATGCAGGCTCCTCAGCAGCCAGCAGCACAGGCCACACGACCTACAGACACATGCTACACAGCCCATAATTCCGCCTATGGGATGGTGTGGGGGAACTGAGTGATACTATGTCATCTAAAGCCAAAACACTTTTATTGTGGATTTTCCACAGTTAAAACGAGCTTTACTGTCACTGTGTATTCACCATTTATCCAACTGGTAAATGCACTTCTTAATTTTGGTATTTAGAGAAAAACCCATTGATTCATAAGCTATTGTGTTTGCAAGAAAGCCTTTTTTCATATTTTTAGAAAGTTGACAAGGTCAAGGCTTTAAAGCTCTTTGGTGGCCTCTAATTGACAAACTATTTTTTTTAGCAACTGAACATCCTTTATTCATTATTACCTGAGAATCTTGTCAGTTGTGTTTTTTGTGGTTTATTTTTATTTTTTTCAATTGATATTAAACAAAATGGAATCTTCTCAATGTAAATTAGACCACTGACCTAATTTTGGTTTTAAACCATTTTTGCTGCTCAATGATCACATTTAGGTAGCTTAAGTTAGCATATAGCTTTTGTTCTTTCCATTTTACAAAGCAAATGATTCACAAAAAAAGCATAACCCAATTTACTGGTAGTATACGGGACTTTACAGTGAACTGATGCATGTCAGTGTTTAATTCATCAGATATTCATCAAATCATTAAAGCTCTGCTGAACTCTGTAGTGTGTAAATGACCATCTCCATTCACTTGCATGTGAACCCTGGTGCAATTACCAACAGTGTGAATGCAGACAAGCTATTCAGTAAACCAAGGAGAGGAAGAAAATCAAAGGATATTGTGAAATGTTTGGAAAAAGTCTTCTTGGTATACATGGTTTAGTAATATGATGAAAAAGCACATTGATAAATGATGATCAGAGAACATGCAGAATCACTGTTTTTTTTCATTGAGGTCCTACTGTGTTTTAACCAAGTTAAGTCTTTGAGCCAAACAAAACAAAGGCGGGACATTTCTGGCTTTCCCTACCTAATCAAACCATTGATTGTATATTGAGAACTGGATGGAGTGACCCCTCCCCCCTTGCATTCCAAACAGGAAGTGTCCTCTGGCTTTAAGGAGTCAAAATCCCATAGACCTCTATTGAGAAATAAACAGCTATAACTCAGTCATTCTATTTGCGCCACAAACTTTTTTTTAACATGTTCTTCCTAATCCTGATATTTTTTCACATTTCTTCTGTAGTGCAAGTTATTCAAGTTATAAACTGATCAATAAGATGTCTCAATAAAAGTAGGTAGTCTCATGTCAAACTTGATTGATAGACTTCGTGTAGCCTACTTTCAAGTGGGGTGTGAACTTTTCACGAGCGAAAGTTCACACATTTCTATGACAAGTGGTTACCTAAAAATGATGACTCAGACTGACTCTGACCAATCACTGCTTACTTGCAATTTCTGCTTCTAATATGGCTCCATATTATGGAGTGTTCTGTGCATTAATAGTTATTTTAGGGTATTAGTTTTGGTCTTTGGGATAATTATGCCCTGTATGGCCAATAAAACTATAGATAGCAGCATTGCACAACAGTTTGAGCTACGTTTTAGGCCGTTAAAGTTTTATCTACCAGTTCCATCTGCTAACATGACATGCATTTAGAGGAAGAAAGACATCTTTTATCAGAACTCATTCAGGTTTATTATCTTTTATCACAGCTTCTACATCTTTAACCGACATCTCTATAACCACTTGACAATGACAATTTCTTCTGTGACCACAAAGTGCAAAGGCAAATTAAAGTAAAAAGCAATTTGCCATATTGTTATTTTGCTTCCAAGGGTATTTATCCCTCAGGACCAATTAGTCAGAACACATGTTCCGGCTGATGTTTTTGCTATGAGAAAAGCCAAACTCCCAAAGAGGAGTAATGCTTGAAGTGCTTTCATCTGTTATATCACTTGTCATTGTGGCAAGTTTGAGATTATTGACTTAAGGGGTCTACATCAAAAATGAGTGATTTAAGGCCCACTCTGAGGTGCCGATCTTTTGTGTGACTGAAGGTGAAATGATCTCGGGTTATCCTGTCAGACGAAGATGCAGACAGTGTCATTCCATCTCCAAGACTAAAAGCTGTTGTGACTTTAATGTGCTGGTTTGAGGCCATGTTGATGAGGTGGGAGTGGGCCATGTCATGCTAGTGAGAAACACTAACAACACTAAATCACCCGGTAAGTTAAACTAGTCAAACAGCGTGCGCACACAAATACACATTCGTTATAGCTGGGTGAGGCTGCAAGACAAGTTTGTGTTTGAGAGAATGAATGTGTTCCAGAGTTTTTGCAATATTTTCTAGCATTAAATCTAAAATGTAAAGCTTTGTTGCTGAGCTCTTCATCTGATCTGTAAGTGTTGTTTTAACGCTGTCTTGTCTCTGGGATCTTCAGGGTTTCAATGCAGACATGAATGAGACCTCTAGTAGTCTCATCTGTTTCAGTTCTTTCATAAATAAAAGTATTTGAGAGCACACACATGACGGTGTGCATGTGTAGGTGAACTTTACAGATGTTCTGGAATATGACAGACAGTAAAGCTAGACCACAAAGCAATAACTTACTAATGCACTGCTCAGCCATGCTCCCTAAGCCTGTCTGCAGCTCCTGATGAATGCTGACGGCTCCAGAGATGGACTGTAGGGAGTGACTGCAGAGGAGCCTGATTAAAAGTAGTCGGGCACAGCTAAGGTTGATAACCCCGATCCGGCGGTGATGAATCCACTCTGGACAGGCTGCTGTCTCATTAGGGTCTGCCCTCAGCCAGACACCGCATGTCCAAATAAACGCTGAAACAATCCTGCTTTTATCAGTAGGATTACGCTTGTTTTCCTTTCCACAGCTTTCCTTGTGTGGGCTCATGCGGAGCATCCCCCCCTCCCCCTTCTGCAGGCCTCCATAAACTTAAGGTGTTACTCACCAGCCCTGACTTCCCCATGTTTATAACTTGCTCTATTTTCTGGGATTAATGGGCTCAACAGCACCATTAGACAACTATTTGCCAGGCTAATCTAGAGTAAATATGAAATAGTGAGAGAAAAAGCTGAAATAATCTGCCCTTTATTTGTCGTAACATAAACAGTGGATTTGTTTTAAAGGATGATAATGTTAAATATTGGGTCTGGGGAGGAGGACAGAAAGAGGTAGTTTACATTCTCACTGGAGTAGTCTTGATAACAGGCCAGAGGGAATATGAGCCCCTTTAAATGTGTGCATTAGAGTAATTTATTGGGCTTCCCCTCTCAGCTCAGCTCTGCTCTCCCTCTCGCTCCTTTTCTTTCCCAAACAAAAGACAGGCCAGCGCACCAAAATGGATGGGAGAGAAAAATCCTTCACAGTTGATAATCGCATAAAACACTAGCATATTTGCTGACTAATAAGCCGAAAACGTTCCGTTGACCTCCTCCCTTCTATCAGGTTTAAGTGAGTCCTCTTAGCAGACCGATGTGATTTAAACCTTGTGATTTAAAAAAAATGCTTTGGTTTTGGAGAGGATGTGAGCAGAGTCGGGGAGGTTGGGATCAGGCCAGAGATTTCATAATTTTTCTTGTAAGTCTGGAAGTCGTCCACGCGTTGTGACTTTTTTAACCAATTTATGTTTGAGCAGGATGACCCTGGGAATTAATGAGGTTCTGGCTTGGAGTTCCAGCGCTGCAAGGTCAAGTAAATCAGGCTTTAGGGCTCCAGTCCTCCCCACTCTGCTCCTTTTTCTCTTCCCAGCTCCACATCCTGCGATAACGGAAAGACGGGGGGGCCTGAGAAATACCACCTCATCGACATTTGTGTCCATCTAGGAGAACATATTTTAGGTTAAGAACGCCAACCGGCTGTAAAGCCTGCTTTTAGTGGAGACTGGAAGCTGATGAATGGGAGTGGGGCCGGGTAGCGATCCTAAAGGTCTCCTCACTTCACACAGCACAGCTCACTGTTGAGCACATTTTTATCTCTACTTTCCTCTTTCATTTGGGCTCGTTTTGTCGTTCAAAACGCTATGCTTGATGAAGCGGTTCCATTTCCCTTTGAATAAATACGAGCAGACCGCATTAGGGGGAAAAGTTGACATCACTTAATTCCATGAAACCAAACAGACTAACACCTAAGTAACAAGCATAGCAAATCACTCAACTTCTTTTATGCAGAAACATAATTTGTCTTTTCGTTTTATAGCTTTTAATATGTCATAATTTTTACACATGTGTTTAGTGTTTCATATTTAAGAGGAAAAAGGATGACAACATTGTCAAACAAGCGTGAAACCGGAGCGCCGTCTTACCACTCATGGAACATTTGTGGGGAAAGACTGCCAAGTCGAGCTCAGCTGTGTTTTCTGTCTCGCTCTCACCAACAGGAAGCATTTATCACATTATTAATTTGCCTGTCTTTGGAAGAAAAAAAAAAAGGATTTCAGACCAAACCCACCATGTTTCGCCATGTATCCCATTACCAAGAAGGTTTTGTTTTAAACCGATTTAACTGGAAACCACAGATTTTAGCATTTACATAAAAAAAACCCTACTTTTTCTTATAGTTGTATTGATGCCCTACGAGAAAGTTCACTTTATGCAAATCATCTTCTGAATGTAAACATTAAATAATTGTGTTGTCTTCACCTTTACATTTCTCACAGTACAAAACTGGAGACTTGCCAGTCCGTTACTTACTGGGGGCTTGAGTAATGCTTTCTCCGGTGCCCTTGAGCAACAACCTAAAACCTGCCCAGGAGAGCAACGAGAGAAAGTAGAAAGCTGGCCCTGTCCAGGAAAATCTTGATGATATGTCTTCCGTTTTGTCATCAGAGTTTAGATGTAATCGTAAAAATAAGCGTTTTCTCAGTGGACTTAAAGTACCAGCAGGTGACTTGACAAACAAATGGGATTATGGCTTGGTATAACATAGAAGCATTCATCTAAAATGTAATTTAATGGATCTTCCTACAGTGAGGCTACACCCAGAAAACCACATTAATTCTCACCATCTACTATTTTTATGCAAGTATTTAGTGAGTACAACATAAACGAAAAAATAATAAAAAATGTATTGACTGTATTGTTGTTATTGCTGGGTGGTCAGAGAACTAAAGAATAGAAATGTGCATTAGCTCGATGTTATCTTCTGGTCAAAACGTATCTCTGGAAGTACTAGCCTCAAACCGTCTCTGGGGTTGACCTGTATGGGTGCTGAGGGTTTTTGGGTTGTGTGGGGAGGGTCGTAAAGAGGGGTGGCCGGTTCTCAACCCTTTTACACCGGAGACGTCGCCAGTGAATAACCAACAGTCTATGACATGCTATAGCTCTGCGTCTGTTTACGCTGTCAGTGTGACTCAACCGATTCTGAGAAATGCAGCTTTTCATTTCAGCTTTGCACCGACATGCCACACATTACTAACATAAAGTGTTGCATAACGACACAAAGCGTTTCTTTTTCCGCGACAGAATCACCTCATTTACGTTGCTACGTTACTTCACTACTTTAAAGTGTTACATATTAGCACAAGGCTGCTTTTTTCAAAAATGGAATTACGTTACTTGCACAGCGATTAAAGACTTTAGGTTGTCGAAAAAAAGTCAACAATGGAGCTAAAGTTCTGGTGTTCACAATAATATACTCAGAAATGCAATTTTACGCTCGGTTTTCTTTATACAATATGTGGTCTAGGTCATAAGAAAAATGGCACAAGAATATGTTAAAAACACCAAAAACACAATTTCCTTGGAGTGGTTCTTTAAAAATATAAAAACATAAAATGGTCCTGTGTGTGGTAAGTGTATTGTGAAGTCTTTGTAGGATTTATGAAAGTTGCACTAACTCATTTGCATATACCAGACTAATATGATCACTTTGGACCCAGCAGGAGAGTTTTCTGCAGAGTCAGCATTCACCATTATTTGCCAATGATTGACATGTCAACTTTGGGTCTCCCTCCATCCCACAGCCCATCCATCTGCCACAAAAGGAGTCTCTGAGATGCTCTTCTTCTTCCATTTCCCCTGTCAGGGGAGCATTCTTTTCACTTCTTTTAGATTATTCCTGCGATGTTCCTCTTTTGTATCCCTGCTTTCAGTAGATCTCTCAAACTCTGTGAATCCTGCTTGTTCTCGGGGCTCCTTGTCTTGCCTCTTCCAACTGAACTAATTAGAATAATTCTCTTCCTGCCTGCCTGTTTTGGGGAGATCACTGGAGAGACTCTTCCTTTGTTGCTAGGACACTCCCAGAAGCTAGAAACCTCATGGGCATGGTGACGATTGTCTCGGACCTCTTTGTGATTTCAGAAATTGGCAGTGGATCCATAATCATCACATAGTCATCATCACAGGGATTGGTATGGTTACACATTTCATATATATATATATATATATATATAATTTCTTTTTTTTTGCAAACAAAGGGGTTCACAAAAAATAAAGATTAAAACGAATTTAAATAGCAAGTTTTGGGCACAAAATTCTGCACACCCAAAAGAGGCAGACCCAAATGACATCAGCACGACTATATCTTTCTCCTGGCCTTTAAATAATCTTCTCTAAAAGTCAGTGATGATGGTACACAACTCATTTCACAGACAAAGCTGTCCTCCTCCTGTACATGTAAGTTGAGAGGTCCTTGAAAGTTATTACACGCATCACTGATAGAGTTCCAGATAAAGAAAGACAACTCCCTGACCGCTTCACAGCTTTAAATGCATCCACACATTCTTTCCCTGGCTATTACTTTACCTTGTTTATAAGATTATCTTCCCAGTAACTGTTAACCTAATATATGAATTAGACCTGGGCGACAAGTCGGGATAAATCTGGCCTGTCTAAGATTATCACCATGACATACTTTAGGGTCTGTTAAAACAAATGAAGCAGTGAAGTCAGGAGTTTGAGCCGAAGAAGCTGAGGAAAAGCAGTCTCCATGTTCTCAGCCAATGGCTCAAGACAAGCACCTTGATGGCTATAATTACTGTCACAGCCCAAAAGAGATGAGACATTCCAGAGGCTCGAATAAAACCTTAAATGGTTTTGATTTGATGAATTTCTTCGCTTTTGTTTAAAAGTTCCCTGAGCTATCTGTCTGGGGTCTTGAGAAGTAGAAGTTTTTGGTGCCAATCTTCTTGATTCAGTTTAACCCCTACACAGGTTTTGTAATGTTTGAAACAATACAGTCTGCACATGGCTAAGGTTTGCTTCCTTAGTAAGACAGCAGACAGTTTGCAGTAAATGTCCCATATATGTTTACATTCTGCCTAATGCACTCCAACAAAACACAATCTAAACACATTCATGCATAGACTCTCACTGCTCAGCTTTACTGCCACGCTCCAAATAGCTCATCTTTATGAGTCCAGCTGTCTTTCAGATGAATCTTCTTGCTGCTTTGTATTTGGACAATAGCATTCCCTCAGTAAGTAAACAAAGATGTGAATGATGTGGGGGATTTTAAGGACCACATTTTTTATTCTTTTTCTATTAGACATTCATGTTCAAATGTTGATTTGCACAAAAAAAGCATCACTGATTAACTATGAAAAAAATGGGAGAATTTGGGATTTATTTGTGCATCTTTTTAAATTATTATTTTGTTCAGTATTTTAGGTTTTCTTGTTCAGTTTTCTTTAGCGTAAGTTTTAAGTTTCTGCTGTCTTTCATGCAGGATCACACCAGATGTGCATTCCCAAATCAACACACCTAGTTCCCTATCAGCCAATCAGCCTCCTGAGCCTTTAGGAGCGGCTTTTGTGGGTTGCTCTGTTTTGTTGGCCTCTTGTTTGTCAAATTTTTATTATATCACATTTAATTGTAACCATGTTTTTGTTCATGATCTGATGAAGTTTGTGTCAACTTGCTACAGTTCTTTGCATTTCACTTTGATTTTACGACATCGACAGACTAAAAGTGCAGAAAGAACATTCAGGTGCATTCCAGTAATGTGAACTTTTAAAGTAGATAAAGCAATTTTGCACCAAACCAGCAAAAAAAAAGTTTTTTTTCTGTTGCTTATTGCATTGGGGAGATAATGCACTCATGCAATCAATAATTTTATTGTTTTAAATGTGTAACTCTTTGGTTGAGCATGCCGTTAAAAGGTAAAAAAAAAAATCAGACTCAAGCAGCAGCAGGGATGTAGACATTTTTTTAGCTTAAAACACAAAGTCCAAATGAGCCATTCAGAAAAGTTTTTTGATGTGGAATAATCTTGGATGAATGACAGTCACAGGCCTGCACGGTGGCGCAGTGGTTAGCGCTCCTGCCTCACAGCAAGAAGGTTCCCGGTTCAATCCCTGGCTGGGGGACCTTTCTGTGTGGAGTTTGCATGTTCTCCCCGTGCATGCGTGGGTTTTCCCGCTTCCTCCCACTGTCCAAAGACATGCTTCATAGGTTAATTGGTTACTCTAAATTGTCCCTAGGTGTGACTGTGAGTGTGCTTGGGTGTGTGATTGTGGCCCCTGCGACAGACTGGCGACCAGTCCAGGGGTGTACCCTGCCTTCGCCCATGAGTAGCCGGGTTAGGCTCCGGCAACCCCGTGACCCCGAAAGGGATAAAGCGGATTGGAAAATGAATGAATGACAGTCACCTCAACAGTTAAAATATGCAATTCCCTTTGAATGCTTTCATGGCGTTAATCATTACAGTTGATATTTGATGGATTATAGATCCTCACCTGGAGCAATTTAATCAAAACGTGTTGCTTGAAAAAAAATCTGTTTCTTTCATTTTAAATTAATTTATAAACACAAAACAGGAAAAAATTAGCTTAATGTGTAAAAGAAAATATGTATTTAATGTGCTCCTTTTTTAGATTCAGATCCATTTACTTTTATTAATGGTGGATAACTCTGAGACAGAAGCTTTTTTTTTGTTTGTTCTTTAATTTTTTTAATTAAAACAATTAACTGTGGTTTTTCCCCATAAAATGAAATTGTGAAACAAAATTTTGGAAACATAAGAATACACAGTGCCAGGGTGTTTGATGCTTTTTTTGGCATATCATCTTTTTGCCCACATCAACAGTTATTTGTGTGACTTATTCTTACGCAAAGACTGAGATTTTGCAAAAGCAATTCAGGGGAAAAAAGCAATTAAAAGTCCTCTAGTGTCAGTTTTCAATATGAATTAATTATACATAGGTAAAGACCAAATTTAGAAAATGATGGGAAAAGCAAACACAATGCCTCCCACCTGCATTGCATTTCCCAAAGCCACACAAGGAGGATTTACAAAGTAGAAGCTGGTCGCCTGCACAAAAATAATAAAAGGAAATATGAAAAGTTAGCAAGATCTCCAAGATACACTTTCCTGGATCTAAATACCTCTGGAAAACTTGGGTGGCCTGCAGCCCGGCCTCCTCTGATCTCTGAATGTTGATGTCATTGCTGTAACCAGAATGACAGAAGCTTCACCACAACTGTGGTTTTGGTCAGACAAAAGGATCAAGCAATGGAGTGTGATACAGCTCCATTTTTTAATTGAAAAATTCACTTTTATCTGGGTTTTTTTTGTTTGCTGTTGACGAGTGCACTGAAAGGAATAAAGGCCTTAAGAACAGAGTGAAGAGTTTTACATTTGATCATTTTTAAGTACTTCACCTTTTCCAAAATCAGAAACCGCATGGTGTATTTTGGATCGCAGACGTTTTGAATGACTTCAGCGACTTAATGGTTCCTCCTTATCCAGCCCACAGAATTGTTTCATAGTGGTTTGAAAACTTTGCTTAAGTCACTGAGTTGGATTTTGAGCAATACGCTTCTGAGCCTTCTTCTAATTAAAGTGAGTTCACCTCATTCTAGCTTGTTAGTATGACACAACTGCAGTTACAACAGAGGACATGAAGTCCATTACTTCACACTTTACGCGTGGAGTGATGTGAAGAGGTAAGTAGAGGCTTGTGGAACATTTTGTAAATCTTGTGTCACCAAAACCACCACAGTCAGGATAAATGGGTTTACTTCGCCAACCAGGATTTCCCTGCAGACGTGCTCCGCGTACATCGGAGATGAGAATAACAGAGGACGCTTTATTTTTGCTCGACAGCCTGGAAAGGTGATAAAGGGCTCCTAAATTTTCCCAGAGGGGCGTAGTCATACACACATACACCAACACAACATCTCACAAGGCCCAAAACATTAAACGGTTTATATTTAACAACTGTGGGATCATGAGGTTTGCTTCATTCTCTTGTTTTGGTGAAGAACATTCACATAACGCTCAAGTGGAGCGCACAAGTTGACAAACTCCATTGTCTCTTGTGCTCTGTGATTAAAATGAATGATTCCTGTTATGACTGTTTGACTTGTTTTATATCTGCTTCATCAACCATCGAGGGCGGAATGTTTCATAGAGAGCTGCAGCTCTGTTGGCTTATGTAGAAATATCTGCAGGACACGGACATTTATTGCCAAAAATGAACATATATTTACTTTTGTATACATTTTTATCGATATTTTCTTTCTATTAGTTTATAACACAACAGTAACAGTTAGTAAACCCTATTTTCTGTATATGATTTACATTTGGATTTTTTTTTTTATAAAAGTAACATAAAGACTTTTAGCTTTACGTAAAATTTACACCTGGGCAGGGTCATGGTATTCTACAAATACATTCTACTTCAGCTACATATTGAATGTCATTCATTCATTCATTTTCCAATCCGCTTTATCCCTTTCGGGGTCACCGGAGCCTAACCCGGCTACTCATGGGCGAAGGCAGGGTACACCCCTGGACTGGTCGCCAGTCTGTCGCAGGGGCCACAAACACACACCCATGCACACTCACATGCACACCTAGGGAATATTTACAGTGACCAATTAACGTATGAAGCATGTTTTTGGACGGTGGGAGGAAGCCGGAGTACCCGGAGAAAACCCACGCATGCACGGGGAGAACATGCAAACTCCACACAGAAAGGTCCCTCAGCCAGGACTTGAACCGGGAACCTTCTTGCTGTGAGGCAGGAGCGCTAACCACTGCGCCACCGTGCAGCCCATATTGAATGTCATTTTTTTAATTTAAAAAATGTTGTCTTTGAAATGTATCACAAACTGAAAGAACAACAGAAAAATTCCAAGAATCCTAAATGCAGACAAATTTGCCAGTAGTTCATTAGAAATTCGCCCTTGAGTTGTGCGCAGGACCACTGACACGGAGAAACACTGGATGTCAGCTCGGACGAAGAGAACGTCTAGACGTCTGCAACGCATTGCATTTTCTAGGTTACAAACGCATTATTTTACATTTGTTCCTGTTTGACAATAATTTGAAACAAGAAATACTCAGAAATATGTTCTCCATCATCAGAAAAATACCACAAGAGCATGTTAAAACACCAAAAACATCATTTTCCACAGAGTGGATCTTTAAAAATGTTTCTTATTAAGATTTTTATCTTTTAAGAAAGTAAATTCTTTGCAACTCAGAACTTTTTTGACTCTCTAAACCATAATAATTATAGAAAATAATATTTTTTAGCTGTTTTTTTATTTTTCGATGCCTAGAAGTCAGGTTTTCAAAAAATATATTAAAAAAATATTTTTCTCTTTTAGTACATCTTGAAAAATAGATTATTCTGATTTAGCAAAATTTCCGTGTCTAACATGTTCTGTCAAGGCAAATATGGCATTTTCTGTAGAACTTTTTTTTTTTTTCCTTTTACATAAGAGGAAGTTTTTGCAGCACAGGACAGAGGACTAAATGTTGCATAAGTTATGTTTTTAGCCAGTTCTGAAACTATGTTCAAGTCACAGTTTCTAACAAGTTTTAGTACATAAAAAACTAGAACACCAAGTATTTAAAACTGAGCAATAATTTTACATCTTTTCATTAGAAATGTAATTATAGCTAACAAGCTTGTTTTACAGCTTATGGCATTGGCACATTTTTATAAAGCTTCAGTCTGAGGTAGCCAATTAAAATTCTTGTAAAAACTATTATTTGTCCATTGAGATGTGAGTCTGCTAAGAAAAACTAATGAGATCTGTGTTTTTCCAAGCCTCACTTCCTTTGAAAAGCGTATAATCTTGATGGTGTTTCTTAGTCATCCTGTTCTGAGGAAACCTGACCCAACCATGTCACAATCTGCTTTGTCATGATGGTGGCAGAATTCCTGCAAATTTAAGTAGAGCATGCACCAAAAGTTACAGGATTACCAAAAGCCATTTAATGGACACTAAGGCCAAATGAAAGTTAATTGCAGACTTGTTATAAGACAGAAAATGCTATAATTTTTTTTCTTTTTCTTGGACCCCTTCATTACACATCAATGAATAACTTCCATGAAAAAGCAAGTAATAGAGGTAACTGTGTTTTAAAGTTAAATAGTATGAGCTCCTATCACTGATGATCAACTACAGCTTACGATCCACTGACTAGTTTACTAATCAGCAGGATGTTTAGATAGTCCAACATATGGAAAATGTCTTTGGTTTGATATCACAGCAAAATCTGACCCCCAAAAGTCAAAAATAAGAAATCTGCAGGGAGGGGGGCAAATGACCTCAAAACTGGAACTGAAAGATTAGCTGTCTTGCAGCTGGAGTTTGAATGCTAACAACGTAAGAACTGGAGTTTGCAGCTGGTAATTAGCCTTTGCAGATGTAATTCATCTCTCAGTCATGTGTGTGCACATATTGTATGCATCGATGTGTGCAAACACGTTTGTATAATGACAGATACGTTAAGGAAGGGTCAAGATTACACTTGGTATTTAAGGATATAATTTAAAAATTGTAATTTGGGCAAGTAGTCATGATAAGAGCAGATTAGAGGACTAAATGCATGGAAAACTCTCACAATCATAAAAATATTGGCATTTGTGTATATTTGTGCCTCTTAAATAAGAAACATAATGAAGATGATAAAATGATTTTTTTTTTTTTGCGAAAATTTTAATAAAAGATATTTTACTGTTTAAACTCTGCACCTCTAGTCCTTCGATAGGTTAAACATGCTGCTAAATCAAATAAATGTATCAGAATGATTGATAATAGTAAACAATACATTTCTATTCAGTTTAGAATTTCTAATATCCCCATTAATCCCTTTGCCAATGGTATTGTTTAATCTATTGTCTAATCTCATTTTTTAGTTTTGATTCAATATTTGTATCATTATTGACAAAGATTAAGAAATCATCAAACAAGATTCTTTAAGCTTATTGAACTCTATACAGGAAAATCCTATTGAAGCTTGTATAAAAAAATCTTTATTTCGAAATTTACATTATTTTTATTTTGTTGTGATGGTTTAGTATGTGGATTAATTGATCTCTTATTGTGTTTGAATTTCCTATTAGAGATGCATATTTATCTCAAGAATTTCTACACTTTTTGGTTGTACTTCTTTAGATTAATTAATCGGTTAAAAAATGATTCAAGCTTATCAACATGTTCATTGAAGCAAAATCAATTTGTGCCTAAATTTAGAAATGCAGAGTGGGCTACATCCCGTAGCGTGACACGCTTTCCGCAAACGTAATCACCTATTGCGTTCGTGCCTCAAACGTCATGTATAATTGATGTATAATTTATATATAATTGTTTACCTGTATTTAATCCTTTTCTGTTACTAGGAAAACAGACAGTTTGATGTGAGGGGCAAAAAGGAAACATACTTGGCCTTAAAATACCTTTAATTCATTGTGTTGAAAAAAAAATCAAAATCGTAACTTTAAAACCGTGAATCGAATCATGGTTTGATTGCAACGTTACATCCCTACTTGCCACCCTTCCAAAGTCTTCTGCCCCCTTCCGCCCCCCTATCAAATCTTCTAGCTCCGCCACTGCTTCATACACATAATAAATATAGTTCTTTTATCAACAGTAATATTGTGATAACTGAAAAGTTTTTTCACTCTATCCTAAAATAGTCGTGGTGGAAAGGTGGAAAACAGGTCCAAAATGGAGTTGCTTTTGAGCACTTTTTTGGATTTATTGACTTGAAATATTGTTAAAATAAACTAGCTACTTAACCCTAACTCCAACTCTAACTAAAAATATAACTTAACTCACAACATGTCAAAGTACTATCCACAACTGTACAGGGTAGAAACAATATTGTTTACGGACTTTGTTTTCAACCCTGTCGATGAATTGTTACCAAAGCAGCACACCAAAGATGACAAAGTCTTTTTAAGAGCTGTAATTTGTTGTAAGAGCTGTAATAAGTTTATTTGGATGACTTTAAAATCATGAAACTTAACATCTAAACCCATAATGACCTGAGAAAAAAATATAATTTCTGAGGAAACAGCATAACCTTTCACAATTGCATAAATAACTTCAGCTGACCTTTTTTCTTTTGTCTTTGACAGCCTGTAACGATGGTGATTATAGAACAGGAAATAGCCTCAATGTGTCATTATCAGAATGAGGAAGTAAAGATGTTGCGGTATCAATATAGTTTTCTGCAGAAATTAGCTACTAGGTTACAAATGACGCTTTCAGAGCAACGCTTTTTTGCAAGCATCCCCGAAAAACTTTGAAACTTACGACTGCTCAGCACTTTATAAACTGCAACTCCAACAAACTCTTGTGCAGCTGACCTTTTTTATTTTTATTTATTATGAAACACCATCAACTGTAAAATGGGGAAGTGCTGCTTTTATTTTTCTGTTACATGAACATTGGAACAAATCACCTTCCAGCTGCTCCAGCAGCGCGACCTAAACCGTAGTTTCACTTCTCTGTGGTTCCAGTTTTTCGTTTAAGTTGCAAAATACCCGGTGAGCTCGTTGGCACAATCACTTTCTCCAAAACCACATGTGACTTGCTTGGGTGTGAGCTTCAAATCACTGACGAGTGATCATGCTTAATTGTTTGCAGACCTTGAATGTAACCATTTTTTAAGTGAACTACAATTGTGTTTCAACGTATGATCCTGAACAAATGCCTAGAATGCATGAAAGAGAAACATTTTTGTCTTTTACTAGAGAGAACATAGAGAACTGTTTGCTATGACGGGGTTTTAAAGACTCACTTCCATGATAATCATGTTTTTGGAGATTTTAACATGTTCTTGTAGCATTTTTCTGATAATGGATGGCATATATGAAGTTGATAGTTAAAACTGTTCAAAGATTTTAACGACTTTTTACCCATATCAGATGGTTAGGTAACTAATACTTAATTCACTATACCTCCAGGAATGTTTAAATCCTTAAAAAAAAGAAAAAGCTTTTTTTTTTCAGCATGTCGCATAGTTTCAAAAAGCTAAAACAGTTGAAAAAGCTAAATGTGTCCAATTTTCGTTACTTTCAGCCTCTTCAAAACACAGGTTTTCAAAATTGCTTATTAAATAGACCATCTACTATCTTGCACAAACTTTGTTTTCTGAGATTAAACTAAACTGTAACTGTAAAGCGCAAAAAACGAGCAGCTGGAAGGGCCTTTTTCCCCATTAGACATGGACTGATGGACGCAAAGTAAATGTATTTGTTTTAAACAGTTTCTGGTGAGTTTCAAACATCTGTCTCTAAATCTGATAAAAAGAAATCATTCCCACTCGGTTCACAGTAATATGATATTGCCTGTGTGCACTCACAGCGCTGATAAGTTTAGTTTTTGGCGTGCTTTTAAATCAATCAGCCTTTGAAGTTCGATTTTAATTTGTGCTTAGTCACTTGTCAGTTGTCTCTCAACAATAGATATTGAGTTGCACAATGCTCGGCCTGCATTTGTGCTTTGGCAAGCGTGCGGAGAACGACAGATAGATGATTAAGCGAAGCAATCACACAGAGAACCATTAATGCTCTGCCCATTCTGGTGTGTGCATGAGTTTGACAGGTTTGTGTTGTGTATGCGTGTGCGATTGTGTGTGTGTGTGTGTGTGTGTGTGGTTAATGTGTCCAAGGAAGGCAGGCAAGAATAGCCTGCTTAGAAAACTATTGGGCTTCTGCGTGGTCCAAGAAGCACATTTATCAATGTCACCGAAAACATACTAATTTGTAGAACAGCTGTTTCCCTATACGATGTGTTGAAACCCTAAATCAGAAAAATCAGGGTGGACCAGCTCATGTCTCCAGCTCATAATAAAGCCCCATTCACGAGTAAGCAGCCTCAGCCAGGTCTTTTGTGGCACTGCCTGCCTGAGTAAAGTAGCAGTAAACCTTAGTGGCTCTAATTTGTAAACTAACCAAGAGAAAAGGAGAGTGAGTGTGTGTGTGTGGTGGATACAGAGGTGGGTAAGAAACTCCATATGTTCCTGATTGACGACGGTTGAATTAAGTGCAGTAGCAGAAGACAAAATCGTTCCAGCCGGCAGGAAGTTTTGGAAAGTCCTGGTGGAGCTTAAACAGGCAGAATAAATCGATTAGTGATGACCTGCTGCTCCAAACAATTTGTGGAAACGCTCCTAGATTTTTATAAAACTTATTGATGAAACATAAATGCGTAAAAATGACTGGATTTTAGGAAAAAAGAAGCACAGCATCTGGCAAATTTGGAGCACTAGAAAATGTAGATAAAAAGCAGTCAACATTGAGGTTCCCAACAGGTTGGCCTGTGACATGATGGCCTCTAGTGGTCCACAGGCGATTGACAGAGACAGCTCAATCATTTCCTTATAAGCATGTGCTTCCATGTCCAGCTGGCTTTGACATCAACACCAGAGTCTGACTGACAGAGGCCCTGGCCTTGTGCAGGGCTCCGGGGGCCTCCACAGTACATTCAGCTCTCCTTTTAGCTTGTTGATTTACTGTCCCTGGTGGCCACTCGTTGATCCATTTCCCCTCTCAGTTTGCTCACAGGGCACCCCAAAAAACCGTCCACCGGCAATATATTTGCTTTATGATTTCCTGAGGAGCAGATGAAGAAAAAGCAAGCCCCCTCTCACTGCACCTGTTCGAGTTAATGTGCAGTGGGCCCGTCGGTCTCTTCTGGTCTTCACGATTGGGGAAAAAAGGCCTCTGGTGTCACAGGCTCAATGTGGATCTTCCATTTCCCCCCCTTAACTGGTCCAATCAGGGGCAGGCAGCCTGAGGAACTTGGGGATAGATGCTATGTTACATGTGTGTCAGTTTAACACACACAGGTCAATTGGGGCCCACATAGAGTCTTGCTGTGTGTGCATTATTAACATGTGTGTGAGTGTTTATGTAGCTCAGCGCCCAACATGGAGCTGACATTAATAAGGGGAAGTGATGGGAACTTGCTTACATCATTTTGGACGATATGCAGATGTGGCTAAAAAATCTCTACTTTGTTGCTTTTAACAACAATCTGACCCGCCATGTTTTTAGAATAACTACAAAACAGCAGATTTATTTGTTGGCGCACAAGTTTTATAAAATAATCCCCTTTTTTTTATACAGCTGGGATCAAAGGTTTGGGCACCCCAGGTAAAATGTTATATTATTGTGCATAAAGAACCCAAGGAAAGATTAAAAAATCTTCTAAAGGTTTCAGTTTACAGATGAGACATCTTTTTAATATGTCAAAAAATTAGACCATTGACCCATTCAAAATAACAGAAAACAAAACAATGGTGTGTGCAAAAGTTTGGGAACTTTAAAGACGTCCATGGATCTAGTCGCCTATAAGTGGATGCATCAGAATGGAGCGGAGCAGGGAGCTTGTGACCGGCTCATGATAGTTTCACAACTACAAGCTTTTTCAAACTTGTCTACTCCTGATTCTCAACAATTTAAAGAAAGAAAAACTCAGAAATGCAGTTTTAAGCTTGTTTTTTCTAAAATTGTTGTCTATCATCAGAAAAATGCCACAAGAACACATTAAGAAACAACAACAGCACAATTTTAATCAGAGTGGAACTTTAAAAGTAACGTTTGTTTTTTTGTTTTGTTATATGTATTACAGTTCTATTCTTTTATATTTTTTTTTTCAGAAATGTTCTCAACTGAAATACTAAAAAGTATGAGCCTTTTCAGTCTTAACCACTCTCTGGTAGTCAGCTCTTTCCACTGCTCTCATTATCGCAATAGCAAAGCTGGTTTATCGAATAGACAACACAGAAAACATAGGAACGATTGTGAGAATGCTGAAAAAAAGGAAAGGAAATGGAAAGAAGATGTGTTTTTTTTTTATTGCATCATTGTACTTAACTCCAGGGAATAAGCAGGTGTGTCCAAGCATGACTGATACTGTGCAAAAATTAGTTCCCTCTCCTTTAAACCCTCTGGGGTTTTAGTGTGCGCTGGGATTCCCATTTGTCAAGAGTCGGAGATACAACAACAACACCTCATTTATTTTTTATGTTTTATTAACTGACAAAAACACAGAAAAAAGATGGTAAGAAAACGTATTATTTTGATTAAACAGCTTGTAGATCCACTTTTGGCAGCAATAACTTATACTAGATTTTTTTCTGGTTGATTTTCACCCATTTTTTTTCTCCAATTTTTAACATGCACACCATGTTCCACTAAGAGCTTGTTCTTCAGTATTTGACGAAAAACGGTTGCTTTCTTGCAGAAAACCCCAGGTCACTGACTAGTTTATATGATGCTGCAAATCTTTTTAGCTGCAATTAACTGTGATTCAAAGTGTTAAATGAAGATCCCCAAAACATCAAATTTAGACATGATCTTATTTTATCAGAACATGTTGTCATGTGTCATTTGAGAGATTGTATTTGGGATTAAATCAATATGTAGTCATCGTTGCTGTTGATTAACTTTTTTAAGTATGACTCTGCAAATGAAATGTTCCTCTTTCCAAACGGAAAAAAAGCCCAAATCACCATCACTCCCTTTCTATGCTTACCATACAGCATAAGGTGTTTTCTTAAAAATGTTGTTTTCAGCTTGATTTTTCAACCTTTTTCTCATCTCAACTTCGTTTTGTTGAAGTTGTAATGTTAGGTTGGGGGTGTGAGGGACTGTAATCTAGCTGAAGAGCGTGTAAACAGGGAGCTCTCAGCAATGGGGAGGGGAGAGGGGTCAGGCTTACTCATTGCCAATGGTCCTAGTTATAATTCAGAGGTGAATTTCTACTGAACTACTGCCGGTCTGCAGAAACTGTCCTAAAAAATGACAGCTTTTTTAAAGTTTTGGCTAAAAACGGCATTATCATAATTAAAAGACCACTGGAAACGCTTCTACCATAGATCAAAAGACGATTGGAGTGAGGGTTTCATCATAGTATATATAAAAAAAGAAGTTAAATATAGTTATTGGGGAAGAATAAGCACAGAAATCTTGGCCTCAATATATGCGCAACCCATTTTGAGGTCTAACATTTTCATTTAAACAGCTAATCCCTTCACGTTTTTGGCAAAATTTGTTATAATTTTTGGAACTTCTGTTAAAAAGGATTTTTACTGCTACAGATCAGGTTTAATTCGACCTTGGTCTTTGTTTTTCCACCACTACCTGACTGCACGAAAATTCAGTTTGACAACCCTGAGACTCCGGTCCGGATAATTATATGTGTGGAGTGGGAACAGGCTGCACTTCCTCACAGTGAGCCTTTGAACACGGAAGATATCACCAATAGTCCATCTGAAAGCTGTCAGCGGCTTTCTTGCCCGGTTTCTTCCTGTTTCCTTGGAAGTGGCCCAGTGGTGATGCGGCCCAGTGGCTTTAAGGTCAAAAGAGAGGTGAGGAGAGTTATGAGAGGAAGCATGCATGTGGCAGTGTGTGCTTTTTTCAGTCATGTGTGTTTAAGCAGTAAGCTGCCTGAGTATTCCGGGGCTCTTTTTTTTTTCCATCTTAACTCAAGTTGTCGTCCTTATGGCAGATGCATTGGCGCTCACCCTTGCGTGTAGTTGCTGAGTGTGTGTGAGTCCTCGTGCTTCTCCTCGTGTTGTTTTTTCCCCCGTTTTTTCTCCAAGTTTAAACAGCGAGTTAACCACCAGATCCCATTGCTATCAATCTTAATGTGGTGGGTCAATGTAAACACACACATGTGTAGGCTCTTTCTGCAAGCCACAGTTTAAGAATAATTCCCCTAAAACAAGAGAGGGGGAAAATCTTCTGGCTCCATTTACCAAATAGGTGCCCTGAAAAACACAACAGCCAGCTCTGAATGATCGGTACTTCCTCAACTTTTCCACGTCATTGATGCTTATGTGAGTTAGAACGAGCTTAATGGAGGCCCTGGGCCCCCAGGGGACTAATCACAGCCACGTGACTTCCTCCGGGGCTTCCATGAAAATAACTCCATTACAATGGCTTGTGATATTAATAATCTGCTTTGGGAAAGTCGAAGCCAGGATCCACAGGGAGGCCTCGGAGTGAGCAAACAAAGAAGAATGCATGGCATTCAAGAACCTGGAGGGAAAGACAAAAAAAGCAGAACAAAAAAGAAACACAGTGAAGCATTTGTGCTGACTGATAGCAGACTGCACAGTCACAGTGTTTGGATGTTCTGTATGGCCCAGTTTGGTGCTGTTCTGACAGTAGAAACGTAAGTCATGCATCGGTCGTGCAGACAGATCATTAAAACCTGATCGCAAAGATCATGTTTTGAGAAACGGCATTGTGGCTGTGGATGGAGCAAACCAGAGTCCACTTCCCTGGAAGGTTTGGTCCTTTGTTTCAGCAGATACGGCGTATCTGCTTTTGGTCTGTTGTGGAAAGGTTTTGTTAAACACGAAAGACAGTGACTCGTCAATGATAACAAATGCTGGCTCAGAGCTCGGTCTTGTGGTGGAACCTCCAAAAGGAGATGTTTTTTGCAGGTTCCTGAGAAGATCGTGCAATAATGATCATTCTCTGCACCATTTATGGATAAAAATGTGCTCTGTAGTAACATGCATCTTAATAGTGATTAAAATCCCACTCTGATCACCTTATGATGCATCCTAAAAGCATTCTCAGTGGTCTTTCAGTTATGATTATGCCATTTTTAGCTAAAATCAGAAAACACGTTTCTACAGTAGTTCGTTAGAAATTTTCCATCAGAGAAGGGTGATTGTGGCCCACCCAGCATATTTTCTACATAACGATTATGATTTCTTGCAAACAATGTTTATTTGTCTGCTCCTGATTCACAACAAATAAAATAAAGAAATACTCAGAAATGCAATTTTGAGCTTAAGTTTCATATCGTCAGCATATTGTCACAAGAACATGTTAAGAACATCAATAACACAATTTTTGGATCTTGATTACTCTGCGTCAACTGTCCCGCCCACAACTCAGAGGCAAATTTCTAATGAACTCCTGTGGGTCTGTAGAACCTATGTTAACGTCACTTTTTTTGTTAAAAACTGCAAAATCATAACTAAAAAACTGCTGGGAAAAGATTATTGTAGTGGGTCTTTAAATTTCCCTATCTGAAAGGACTACAATATGTATAATGTCAATAATCTGTCTTAAATGAAGGTAGTGATGTATAAAACGTGTCAGAGAAATCATGACAGCCATAAATAATTCATATTAATTATAAGTAGAGTAAAAAATTAAGATTTAAAAAAAACATCATAACTCCTCCTTTCAAACACACTTATGTTAGAAATGAGACATTTATCACATTTAGTAGGCAGTTGGTTAATAGTTTTAATGCCAAATTGTTTTAGAAATGTGTTTCCTCCAAATGATTTCTGGGCCTGGATCTTTTACCATCCTTTCATTCCCAGTAAACCTGCCAATCTGACATTCTGCTGTATTCATTCATCGATGACTCCCTGGCCTTCCTCTGACACATGCAATTGCTCTTCTCGCCAAGGACATCACGAAGACCAGGTGAACTCTTGTATAAGTCATCACTAGTAAAATGATACTCAGGTTCACTGCATGAGAACTTTCCCTTTGCAGGTTGATTTATGTAATGAAATAGTTCGTTTTTACTTATACTCTTTCTTTTACGAACACATGTTGCTTTTTGCCAGTTCATTACATTTCTACTGTAAAGGTCACTGCTCAGAACACTTTAAATTTGAAATTAAATCATTTTCCGGCCCAAGAAAAAAACCTGTCGAATAATTTGATATGTTTTCATATAAATGGTTTTGTTTCCTATTTTCTGTGAGGTAAACAGTAAAAATGTTGTTTTCATAAATTTCAAGAAAAGTAACCTTTTTTTTAATGTAAAAAGTAACCTTTTTTTTTAAATAACATGCATTAATCAACAAATATTTTATAGGTGGATGTGAACCTGTTAGTCAAAAAGGAGAAAAAAGGCTTAAGGATGTATTTATTTATTTTTAAAAATAGTACTTTCACTTGCTCTGACATTTTCGGCCCAGTATTCTCAAGAAACACAAATACGTGTAATAGCCTGCACCCATCATAGTCCTTTTTTAAACCAGACATGTCTTACGCCACATGGAGGAAAATGGGTTTCACATCTTAAGGTGAAATATTAGAGAGCAGCAGCCAAGCCAAAGAAAGGGTCCTCCTCCAGGGTCAAAATAATTACAAGAGTGCCAGAGGAGATCAAACCTTATTTCCTTGACCTTGTCTCCAGCTTCAGAAACAGCTTGGATGTTTGGATTAAAGTTTGAGCAACTGAACTGTCTGCAAGGACCTGATGTTACACAGGATTAGAGATTCATTTGCTGCTAAGTAAGTGACCCTCTGCTGGCCAGGAGTAACACCTCTCTGCCTGTTTGGATTTAGAGATGCAAGATTCACGGTGGGAATTCTTGAGTCCATAAATCTGTTGTTTTGGCAAGGTCAAATTCAAAGCGAGTCAGAGTGAATGCATTTTTCTACGTACAAGCTGTTCAAAGTGACAACTTGTCGATGAGATACATTTCCTTCACATTCAAGCCTGGGTCAGAAAACAATGAGTTGTTCAGCTGCATCCATCTGAGGGAAAAGTGGGTTGTTGTTGTTCCACTTCCATTTCAAAGAGTCCAAAACAGTTTAAACACATTACTTTTTATCAATACTGCTAGATGTCCCTTTGAAAAAGCCAAAGCACATTTTAGGGATTCCAACTGCTGACCTTTTGTTTTCTCTGCTTTCTCTGCAGTCAGTGGCCTCAGGCTTTCCTGTCAGGTGTGGCCTCATCAGCTTCATTGGATGTAATGACTTAATTTCAGGAAAAGAAGTCAGTAGGGAAACCGAATTGTTGACCCTTGTCTTCTTAGTCAATCACAACTTGTGCTGCTTAAGCTAAAGGCCTGTTGGACTATGAAGAAACTACTTGTGAAATTTTAGAATTGACTCAATGACAGCGTCTT
Organism: Adrianichthys oophorus; assembly: GCA_036245035.1. Classification (NCBI taxonomy): domain Eukaryota; kingdom Metazoa; phylum Chordata; class Actinopteri; order Beloniformes; family Adrianichthyidae; genus Adrianichthys; species Adrianichthys oophorus. The sequence goes on from BSAI01000101.1 coordinate 23,073,843, forward strand.
GTAGACACCAAATCATTAGAAAATGATAGAATGAGCAACATTTTCAATTTCTCTTTAAGTTAGTATTGCACTGTCACTTTCATGAAATATTTAATTGTCAAGCTACGTTCACATTGCCCTCAACAATGCGCGTTTAAGCAACCACTTCCAATAAAAAGTCAATGTCGATGCTTCCATGTGCAAAACTCTCGTGATCACGCATCGCTATGCAAGTCTCTAGACTGGTCTCTGACCGGGCTTTTTGCAAGTTAAACTAGGTCATACTCCGAACAGTCAGGGTCTTTGATTTTGTAGCGACGTTTTTTTTTTTTTTTATTATTCAGAACCTTGAACAGTTTTATCAGAAATTTTCTAACTTTTGCAAAGTGAATCATGAAGGTGATTTGCAGAAAATTTCCCTTTTTGTACTTTTTTTGACTTAGTGAAAAACATGCAACGTTTCCGTGCCGATATTAGGACAAACACTCCTGACCACACTGCAAAAGCTGAAACTTAATAAAGCAATAAAAAAAATCTTATTTTCTGCTTGCCAGAAAAATAATTGTATCTCAAAAGTTTTTTTAAAAGCATAAGGATCTTGAGAAAACATGTCTTAGTGACTAGAATATTTCTCTTGAAATAAGAATTCTTGGTAAGACCATTTGTCTTACCCCATTGGCCAATTTGATCGCGTATTTAAAGAAAATGTGCAAGGTTTCTCCAGCGTACAAGGGGCAAATAAAAGTGTCCAGTCAAGATCAATTCCCAAAGCCCCACCCTTTCATATTTGGCATTATTGAAAAGCCCCAAATGTCCTGTGTAGATACCAAAAGCAGTACTTTCAGTGGTATCCAGTGGTTGGGAGATATTCAGATTTAAAATTGTCCTCTAGGGGACACATTTGCATTGCTAGAATTGAAAATTTTGTTTAAATTCAATACATTTGTATTGCAACCCTTGTATTGTAACCCTCATGTGGCTGTGACACACTCTTTTGTTTGACTTCTAGTAAAGATGTGTATAAGCAAGAAACAGTGGTGTGAGTTTAAATTTTTCTGTGTCAAAGTATTTCAGAAAGAAAAATGTGATTGTTGCTCTGCAAAACACACACAATACCAATAATCATGCTTTGATGGCGTACTCCTAAATAACAGTGATAGGTTTGCAAAAGTTCTGACTACTTCAAATTGCAGTTAAAAGTTCATCCACAAGAGTAATATACAATCAAAACTACTGTGAGTGCCACTTGAGCAGCAGAACTTCAGACCAAAACAAACACGGCCAAGAACCGAAGGTGAAATCCAATGAGCAGCCTTTCGAACAGCTCATAAATCCCCTCTATCTCGGATAAAACTGGCCAATTTGGCATTAAATCCAGATCCCCTCTTGGTAGGAGTTTTTTCACTTCAAGAATGCGGTTTATTCAGTGGAAGAGAAACTGAAGACGGGGACAAACACATGTAACACCCACACATGGCTGCAAGGGTGCCACAATGCCACAAAAAAATACACGATTTCACACAATATTTCCACAATCAACCTAAAAGTGTACAAAAACCTCTGATCCGAAAGACATATTTTGTTATTTTTTACTGCAAAAAATGACAAAAAATGAGTTTTATTGCTTTATCACAAAAATATAGTGTGGCTAAGATGAAAAATCCCATAGTGAAGCAAACACAAGGTCAAAACAGTGTGAAAAACTAAATGTTCCAATTATTTTTTCCAAAGAGTATGTGTCATAATTCTTCTTATGTTTGTTTTAAGCCTAAAATTTCAGTATTAATGACTTTCTTGAACCCCCCACATACAACTTTGAATGGAAACTCCAATATTAGTACCATTTGTAAACAGCCAATGCAATTGTAGAGGTATAGGCCTACAGGACCTTTGTTTTTCTTTGCTCATTACTGTCACCAGCTGTTGATCAGAGGAAGAGCATGAGCCTGACCATTGTGTCAAACACTTTCTTGTTCAAATAAGCAATCGAAGATCTACTTTACTTGTAACAACAGGATGAATGTCGATGAGTTTTAACCCCTGATCTGTTGCCTGCATACTCTCCAGAATGTTGTCAGGGAACTGGGAGCCACCACAAAAGCCATTCACAGTGTGCCGATGTTCTGCATGTGGCTTTCCCAGCTCTCTCATCACTTCAGCCATCTGTCAGCTGAGCACCATCAGCATCTCAGCTTTGCTCACAAATAACCCGTTCATTCGCTGGGGATACGACAGATGCATGCTCTAATGTTGACGCTGAATACATATTTGTCCCTTGCAGAGTTATGCCTGTTCTCCACTCGGTGCTCAATAATACCAGCAATGGCTGCGGAGAAAGGTCAGAGTGATTTAAGGCACGGCCAAGGCTCCTTTTCAACTGCGCCACTCCTTAAAATTGAGCTTTAATCGTCAAGAGACGGAAAGATTTATTTGCTAATAAATTATTTTTGTGGCAGAAGACAATCTAATCTGCACATGTGGAATTTTTTTGGCCAAACTAAATTGGGCATTTTATTTAGCCTTTTAGAAGTTTTATTTCCCCACGAATAAACTATTCTAATATATTTCAAAGTAGAGATTTAGAGAATCATGACTCACTATTTTCTGCAAAGATTTATTTATGCACCTAGTTTTGAAAATGAGCAAAAAGATTTAATAATCCCCAAAATTGACAGCAAGGAAAGAAAGATGCTCCACTTAAATCTGTTTTCAAAAATACCTTTTATTTGCCCACAAATCGGTTTTCCTGCACTTGGCCTTCTGGAGTTGCCACTCTGCACCATGAAGGAGCTTCAGCAGAGTGCCAGAACTTCAGCCAAAGGCTTTTAAATCTTCTGTTTGATGGTTTGGGGGCTCTTCAAGAGGATTTGACAGAAATGAAAGAAGTAAAATTGCACATCTGTAAGAAAACAAACAGCATTTTCCTCCTCGTGTCAGGATGAAAGAGTGGCAAAGAAAAAAATAGAAATTCGTAGCTATTCATCATGGGCTTTGACTGCTCCTCAATGATCCATAACTCACTTTGACTATGACTTTTTTTTCTTTCACTTTCATACCCCTGCTCTATGCCATATTTTAATGACCTTATTACAGTCAATCCTAGGTTGTACGATAAAAGGTTTACTCTTTGAACTATGATCAACAGAATGACTAACATATTTTTATATCTCCTCAATTATACAGCAATGGAAGAAAGATTTCATAAGAATGAGGAAATCAAACAGAATTACTCACCACTAACTTCTCACTTTATGTTAATCTCCTAAAACCTATCCAACGTGACAAATTTCCATCAAAATATAAGTGCTTCCAGGCCATACGGTGACTCATTTCAAGCGCCGATACAATAAATTCCTGAAAGTTGTCTGGTAATGTCATTGTCCGCCCTGCAGACAGGAGTGTCCATCATCCTTATGGACAGCACAGAGCTGACTGAACGGACAGCAGAATGGCAAAAGCAATTCATAAAATGCATGCATGCATTAAATTCATACCCCATCTACACGCTACAATGTTTACCCAATCAAACCTCAGTGAACAACTGAATCATGAATCAAAACGAGAAACAATGGTAGCATTTAAAATCTCTCTGGAAGAGATGGACCTCGCTGGCAATGTCTTTTGGAAACTGGAGCCATAAATTCTATTACTATTAAATGTTTCTAAAGGGAGTTGACAAATAGTTGACTGGAGTTGATTTTCCCCTCCTGCTCTTGGCACGGCTAAGCGGAGGAAAAAATTCCCTGTCTTTCAGGAAAAAAAAAAAAAAAGAAAGTTCTCTCATATTAGTCATGCCAATCCATTCATCTTGGTGCTGTTTGAGTGTAATTTAAACCTTTTTAAAACGCCTTCTGAAAATACAATGTGCCTAAGGGCAGTTGTGAGCGTTTTATGAGCACTATAAAATTGTCACTGCATATGGATTAGATGGATGCTGATATACGAGTGCGATGTTTTTCGTGCGCACAGGCATCTGCAGTGTTAATATTTCTGCCGGTGAAAGAGAAACGGGGGGCGAAAATAAATCCATGGTGTTAATTATGAGTCCAAAAAACAGGGGCCTCCTTTGAGGTGCTGTAAGGTTTAAATGCTGCTTATTCACATTTAGATGACAAACTGAACTTACATAGAAATATAGCAGTTTACAAAAACCTGCCTCAAAGGAATCGCTCCAACGGGTGCTGAAAACTTAATATGCTCATTTTTCAAGGTCATTGATCAAATTATATTCCTGATCTTAGCATTCTGCTGCTAGCTACTGTTTCTAACTCATAACTCCAACAGCCAAGCAAATAAGATGCCAACTAAATAAGATAAGTGGTAGAAGTTTTAATCTTCTAAATGCAAAAAACAAAGAAGCTATTTTAATAAGGAGTAAAGGATCTTGGAAATGCGAGTGAAGATTTATTTGTGATACAGAAAGATGTGCATGAAATAAGTCTATAACTTTGATGGGTAGGCTCTGGGTCATTGACGCTCTCCATGCATGGGATAGACTCAGACCAAAGCCTAGATGCTGATGGTGGTAAACTCTTTAAAGACACACTCCAGTGAAAATGGCCTTTTTGGTGTTTTAAACATGTTCTTGAGGCATTTTTCTGATGATTGATGACATATATATATATTTATGAAGAAATTTAAGGAGGGCTGGGGTTGCTCCACGCCAACGGTTCTGTCCAAAACTCAAAGGTGGCTTTCTAATGAACTACTGCCGCTCTACAGAAACCATGTCTTAGAAAACGACACAGGTTCTTGATTTTGGCTAAAAAAAACATGTAATTATAAGTAAAATATCTCTGAGAACATGTTTAGAATAGTTCAGTTGGGGTTGAATGGGAGAAGTCGTCAACGACACCTAAACAAGACACTCTTTGACATACCTTAACTATTTGACCATTTCAGCAGCGGATTTACAGTATGTATCTGCTTTGCAGTGATTTGCAACACATTACTGATAGAAAGTGTTTAGCAACAGTGCAAAGCCACTTTTCTCTGTGACAGAATCAGCTGGTTTTCATTGATTACGTAAGCACTTCACCATTGTAAAGTGTTGCAATCAGAGCAAGGCTGCTTTTCTCTGCTTCAGAATCTGTTGGAATTACATTAATTAAACAGTCAAAGAGTTATGATAGTCAAAAAAATGTAAACACTGTTATAGTGTAAAGTACCAAAGTGCCAAATCGTGCCAAAGCACTGGTCCAGGTGAAGGAGATTCCGTCCATAATGCAGAGACAACCATCCATGAATTTAAATGTGAAAGCATGATTTTGATTGGCTGAAAAAAAAGGCAGGACCTTTAGCTACTGGTTCAGAGTGAAGATTTAACAAATGATGGCGTGTAGGGTGACATTACAACCCAATACCTAAAAGTGAGGTTGATCTTCCTAATTCAAATTGCACCAAGGTTACAAGCTTTGTGAACTCTACCAACATATTAAATAAAGGCATGGTTGAGCTGAAAAGACAAACCAAACATTTGCTATTGCAGTTTTATAATATAATACAGAGAAACAGTAGTCTAACAGTGGAAAACTCCAACCCCTCTACACATTGCTATAAATTACTTGTGTTTATCTTTAATCAGATGGGTCTGATGTGAATGTCGAGCAGCATTATAAGAAGGAACATTTATTTCCCAACAGAAACATGACATGTGCAGACTGCCTGTTTTTTCAGCAGACTCCTGGCTCTGTACATTCCTTGTTCAAGAAGCACTAAGTGACAAATGCAGCTATGTACAGATTTGTGTTCACTTCTGTTCATGAGTCATTTACCCAAAGAAGAAGGAATACCATCCAATGTATGAAAAAAATTAATAAGGCATTCATTCCAGACACAAGTTTTACAAATACTTTTAGTTAAGTTTAAGGTTTTTTTTTTTTTTAAATAAAAAGCTTTTTTTTTTGCAACTTTTCAACATTTCTTCCAACTGTCAGCAACCTGAACTGCTGTGGTTGGAAAAGTTATGACAGTCAGTGATTTCTAAAGGGGGACCTATTATTAAACCTTCTTTGGATGTGAAGTTTCAATGGACTCTTACTATAAATAATTCAGACCTCAGTAGTTGTGAATGAAAAGTGGGATGTGGGAGTAGGAAGAAGCCTGACATGGAGTTTTGTCACATTTCGATCTAAAGTGGAATTTCAATGAAGATATGCAGCATTTTAAGCCCAGATTGGCAGCAGTTCAAGGTGCTGTAATCCACTTTTTCAATGGAAAATTACTTTCAAGGTCACTGAAAGGAGAAGGAGTGAGCCATCATTTATGCAGCCAAATCATTGCATATCTGGGAATGGCCTTAAACATCACTCAACCAATAGCCCTGTATTCCTCCAACTGTGAACGATTCTGCGGAAAGAGACTTTTCCTATCCTGGTTTCGGGTCAGTGTGATTTATAGACATGTTTACCGATGTCTTTCACATGGTTCCTCTCGCTGCTTATTGTCTTCGACTATTAGTTCACAGATGAATCACCAGCGGACTAATTCGACAAATTCCCAGAGGTCCTGCAATATTTATTGAGGCTACGCATCACTGTGGACCTCTTCATTGGTTTCCCAACGAAACGATGGAAAAACAGATGGTCCACAGTCGTGGCATGATACTGAAGCATTCAGGTTTCATGGTTCTTTAATGCTTCTCTGCACATTTGTTTGACATCTTGCTCAGAGATCATGACAAGCTGCCACTTTTCTTTCAGGATGTCAAACATATTAGTGAAAATGCAATAATAATCCACTGTTGACCCTGCTAAACTGCCGATACAGAACATCATTCTCCTTACTTTGGCCCCTTGTGAATAAAAGTAAAAATTCCTCATACCAAAGCAATTCAATCTTTTTTTTTTTTCATTTCCATTCTTTTATCCAGCTGGTAATACTCCAGCATGTTTATTTTAATTGGGTAAAAATAAATGAACCACAGTGATTAAAGCATATATGTAAATACTGTGAGGAGGAATGCTTGGAGCAGGGAGCCCCACTGATTACCTTTAAGTAAAGAATAATTAACTCAGCTCACTGTATCGGAGGTTTAAACAACATTTCATTTTTCAGTTTTTTATCCATCTGCTGACTTTAGAAAATAAGCTGAAGAGAGGGTGAAAATAACTTAAATATGTCTTTTATTGTGAAATGTTTTTCTTACAAGTCTGTGTTTTTGTCTGTAAATTACCCACAAATCAAACTTTGATAATTTTCATGCTTTTATCATCTGAGTGTCATTATCCTTGCATGACGCAGCAGGTGGTGAAGGTTTTGCGGCTTGTATTTGGTCAGATGTCAAGTTTTTATGCAATTTTTTTCCCTGAAAGTTCTAAATAAGGTTCTGGATTTGATTGTTTAATGCAGCACCCTATTACACTGAGCAAGCTTAAAAAGACATAACTCTTGATTGCCTTTAAATGGCAATAGCAGCGTTTGGTTTGAATCTTGAAAACATATGGGGGCCCTTTGAAGCGCGCTGGGAGCAGCTGAGGCCGGCTGCAGAACTCCTCATTGTTTACCTTTCAAGCTCCTTCCTGCAAATAAAAAGGTAAAATGTTAAATCTTTCAAGGGCACACATCGGCTCAGTTCATTATGTCCGACTAAGTGAAGACTTCCTTCTTCACATACCACCCAGCAATCCCCCAGAGTCACTCCTGTGTGGTTTTAAATGTTCCCGTTTACTCAGTTGCTGCTGGATTCTCAAATGTCTGAAGCCTTTCAGGTGAAAAGTGTTTCTAACATGCTTTCCAAGCCTTTAATCAAAATGAAATATGTTAAAAGAAGGAACGCAATGCTATTTTGTCATTACAGCTTCCTCTTAAGCTAAATTTAAACCCTATGCTCTTTTATTGTATGGTTGGAGGATGAGACTCTGGAGAGAAGAACTACAGGCAAGAGGCTTGTGTGTGTTTATCTTTCATTTTTTTCACCTGTCTTCAGATACCCTTTGCTTTTAAAGTCCAGCAGTAGGGATTTACTGGGCTGCTTCATCTCCAGACCCGGCGGAATACAACATTAAACCACAGGGAGGAGAGAGAACCCGTAGAGCTCTAAAATAAAGTTATGTCAAAACCATTCTTCTCTTCCTGTAGCCTTTCCTCAAGCTTGCAAGTATCCTCAGAGGGCCCGAGAACATAACAAGCCATTCAGTTTATATGAATGGGCACTAACAGACTTTTTTGCCATTTTGATACGTCTAAATTTTGCAGGCATATCCTGTGGTCTATCAGGCACAGCCTTAGTTTCAATTTAGTGTCCCCCTGCGGACCCCTTATGTTCCTATTTCATGTGGAAATTGTATCAAGTTTTCATCCCTCTGCACTGCAGTGGCTTCAAAAGACCTCTTTTAATTTTTCCTTTTTTTTGAACAGAGAAATGTGCAAGCTTGCACTGGAGTACTTTTAGAGGATGCGCAAACGGCTTGAGCGTTTTAGCATGACCTTTTTATTCACGTCAGATCAGTCAAAGAATAAATAAATGATATATCATCGTGTAACTGTTAGAGGTCTGCAAAAGTCTTTGGTGGAGGAAGAAAAGCACCTGTATTTTTATTAGGGAAGGCTTGCCTTATACTACTCTATAAAGTTTAGATACCACCATGGGGATCATTTGTGTTGATCTTTTGAACAGCAGTGAGCCATTCTTCACACAAATCTGACCCTAAAGACTTGTGTCCGGAAGAATTGCTTAAAAATGATGTCAGTGACAAGAATTCATTTGATAGGGCAATGAAGGTGTGTGGGGGTGGGAGTTTAGTCTGATGCAAGTGTTTCGAAAGAAAGTGATCAGTTTCTTTTGAAATGAAGGGAACAAAGGTCACCAGTTAGCTGCTACAAGAATATATATTTTGAAGGATTGCAACTTGAAAATAAAATTTTAAGTTTTCTTTTTCTGCTTGTGTTAATGATAAAACATACTCACCTTTTTTTTACAGCATAAGTCTTTTATGTATTTAATCAGACCAATCTGGAGATCTATATTTTTTATATATTTATATTTTTAACACCTCCTTCCCTTTTTTTTGTTTTTGTAAAACCACATTTTAAAAATAATTTTCTAATATTTAGACTTCATTTCGTTGTTTTACTTAATTGTTTAGGTTGAGTAGACAACAGTTAAATGAGTAAAACTTCCATGATAAAAAACAAATTGTATAAATGTGAAGTCTTTTTGAAGTGATTGAATCTGAAATGATTCTAAAAATGTTGACTTCAAATGAGGTTAAATGGTCTTAACTGGCAAGAACTCAAATCTTAAGCTCAACTGGATATAAATTAAATCTAAATTAAGTTATCTTGATTTCAGTTGAAGTGTGTTTAGTTATGTCAAACTGTGCTTCATAAAGGACGTCAGTTTATTGTATTGTATGCAGCCAAACAGAACAATGTACGCTGATAAGAAAACCTCCAAATATCTTCTCCCTTTGAATCATTCTGCAGGAATTCTTGTTGGAAGGATAGCGAATCTTGCAGAATGACCAAATATTAAAGTATTTCTAAAGTGTTTTGAATGAGATCATCTACTTCAAGTGGTTGGACTTGAGCGACACACACTTTCGCCTCGGCTCGGCAGAGCTGCATGCCGACTTTGAGGTTCCACCCAGTTGTAGTAATTAAATCTGCCACAGCTGCCACTTTTTCAATGATGTGGAGGACAAACACATTCCAGGGAATAAACAGGCCAGTGCAACAGCTTCTGCTGAGTGAAAATTAAGTCACTCGTGGTTTAAAGAGCATTTACACAGACCACGTAAAGCATTCACATCCATTTAGATGCCAAAAAGCAAGCAGAAGTGATATACTCCTCACAAATCAGCGTGTAATGAACTATGTTTAGTTGGAATATTTATCTGGAGCTTCGTTTTTTGACGGGCCTTCTCAGAGCTTTAGTCAAGCAGCTTTAGAAATGACCTCACATCGCCTTGTTACATGCCTTCTGTGTTTCCCTGCACATCCATGTCAGATCAGATTTTCAGCAATTAGCCTTGAACCAGGAAAGACGATCATCTCTGGTTTCTCATCGCTGCGTCCCTTGTCATCTTGGAGTACTTTGAATCACCACCCCCCCCCGGCGCCCTAATTAAGACGTTAATGCTACCTCCCATGGGGGATCCGGACGCCCCGCTCCCTCCCACCACATTCCCTCTGAAGCCCTCAAAACTGTTATGGTAATAGCCAGCTTTGCACAGGTGCAAAATACTTACATTCAATCTACATTTGCTCCCATCGAAGCTTAACGCTGCCTGGGTTGAGCATTTGCTCACAATTGGTGCAAATTAAAGTTTAGAACGAAAAGCAAAACATTTGCCGTAATCAAGACAACCATCCTGTTCCACCAGCTTTGGATTAAACATTTGGTTCCCGGTGTGGAGCAAAGCTGTCATCATGAACCCGGACACTTGATCATAAATGGAAACCAGGTACATCAATAAATGTGTGGGCTTGTTCCATTAAACCTTGTCCTGACCTTCTAACTGTTAAGTTGGACCAGTGCCTCATAATGTATATAAGCTGCCCGGGGCAATTACAAAGACTTGGGATTGAAAGAAAGCTGTCATTAGGATGGGCTTTCACATACCAGCCTATGAAGTTTGGCCGGCTCGAGGGGAGTCGGGGGGCTGGGAGAGGTGCCGTAGGGGATAATTAGACAGTTTTATCCCAGCTTGTTGATATAAATGTGGCTGGCTTAGCCCCCTACGCCCTTGCTTTGTGGTAATGATCATGTCTAACAGGTGGCAGGCAAACAGGGGGGGGGCATGAAATGGATACCTCGCTTCCTGACCACGTCTCCTTTTTTGTTTTGTTTTGTTTTGCAGCCCAATCGGAGCCGAACTTTCTCCATTGTGGTTCCATCTGAGATTGTTCATGTGAGGGAGTGGGGGATATTTGTCACCATCTCATCACATTCTAGCTAATCTCAGCTTCCCTTGGGAGCTCTGCAGTGAGGGCCGACCTTACAGCGACTTAAACAAACCACATCAATGTTTTAAACTCAAGTGGGTTTTGGAGAAAAGGAAGTTTTCTTTGATTTGTCGAGTCTGGTGTGGCAGATTCCTCCAACTCTTTCTCTTTGCGTTGGATCAGCAGGATGATTTTAGATCTTATTAGCTTCTGGATTGAGTCATCTTTGAAATCAGGGGCTGAGCAAAAGTTCTGCACATTCAAATCTCCTGCATCCTGTGCAGAAGGGGGCCAGTGTTGTTGAGGTATGCATGTGAAGAGGCTTTAGAGACCGCCAAGCTCCAAACTCCTGATTCACTGTCATATAATGGATCGTTTGGGGCAAGAACAACCCAAAAAAAACAGTTGCATGTATTAAAATTTATTGATTTCCCAGAAATACAGATGCTAATTTTCTCCAACCAATGTCTTTTTAACTCTGACAGCCCGTTGAGCAGAATTATGGGTCGATGGAGCTTTGTGCTGCTGATTTCTCTGTTCCGTCCTGCAAATGCTGGCTTGTCCCTGGCTTGCGGTCGGTTGAGAGCAGCAGATTGTGGGGGCAAGGCTCCGGATTTAGAGGCTTGATCCTCTCTGGTCAGGCTGCAGGCTTGGATTTTGGCATAATGTTCACCTAGCTAGTTGTTTTTAAGGCTAACTCTGACCTTAGCTGTAATCTTACTCTCATCACGGGCTTAAAGCCTAACCCGAGTTCAAAACAGAGCTAAAAAAAACTACTTTATGAAAAGAAAATCTTTTGAAAAAAATAGTTTTATTCTTTTTTGTGGTTCTGAATTACTGCCTAACCAAATCAGATGCCATGGTAAATGAAAATGTGCTCCGTAAAGGAAATCTACTCATTGGCTTACAAAAGTCTGCCTATTTGTGAAGATATCAGCTAAACAATAAACAAATCTCACACTATATTTGTTTGAATGCTCCCCACAGCTGACGGCAGGCCCTCCGTCTCTTTTCAGAAGACGGGAGTAGTGATCGAGACTCTCATTAATAGCATACAACTCCGCACAGTATTTTTAGTGTCATACTGTAAACAGTTTTGGAATACTTTCTTACCTCGGTGCTTCTCACTTATGCGTCTCCTCTGAGGAAGGATGTTATTGCCGGATCACCGAAAGAAAGCTGCTTCACTGGCTTCACCTCACGCTGGAGGAGCTTTTACGCTTCATTTCTCTGCATATGGAGCATCTTATTAATGCTGATGTTAAGTGCTACAATCAAAGACAGACTTTAAGTGTGAAATGGAACTTTTCGGGCTGCACAGTGGCGCAGTGGTTAGCGCTCCTGCCTCACAGCAAGAAGGTTCCCGGTTCAAGTCCTGGCTGGGGGACCTTTCTGTGTGGAGTTTGCATGTTCTCCCCGTGCATGCGTGGGTTTTCTCCGGGTACTCCGGCTTCCTCACACCGTCCAAAAACATGCTTCATAGGTTAATTGGTTACTCTAAATTGTCCCTAGGTGTGAGTGTGCATGGGTGTGTGATTGTGGCCCCTGTGACCAGTCCAGGGGTGTGCCCTGCCTTCGCCCATGAGTAGCCAGATTAGGCTCCGGCAACCCCGTGACCCTGAAAGGGATAAAGCGGATTGGAAGATGAATGAATGAATGGAACTTTTCAAGAATAAGTAGGAAGAAAGTTATTTTTTCCGACTTATTTTTGCCTCACTTTCCTTCACGCTTTCGCTGTCCTTCCTGAAATATTTCAGACACAGATGTGATGAACATCCCACCCAGACAACAAACCAAAAGTCTAAATGTGTCCTCTTTGTCTTTGAGTCTGAATTCATTCCAAAGTCTGTGACGTGTGTGACCGCTAAAAAATATTGCCCTGTCATTGTCTGGGGCAGCTGGTAAGATATTTATTTTAAGCGGAGACACAAGGACACGCACATCCACACACACATACATACACTTGACAAATGCAAAACCTAGAGCCTCCGGTTGGTTGCAGTTTTTAAGTATCCACTTCAGTCAGAGTTCCTCAGCTGTATCCTGTCTGGCTTTTACCTATTTAAGTTCTTTTTATGATTTTGACTTCAAATAGCAGAAAATAATAATAAAAAACAAAAACTAAATAATAATGTTTTATTTTTGGGGTATAATTGCATGAATTGCATTCATGTAATTAACTTTTAAAATAGCCAATTTGGTTTTCTTTTGTATTTGTCACTTTTATCACCTATAACAACTTTTAACATCGTTTCCTGATGTAGATTTAAACCAAAAGTTAAACTTTTGTATTTCAATTAATCATAGAATTTAATAAATGTTTTCACAACAAACTGTGTTTGTTCAAAACATTCAGCCGTGAAATAGGGAAAAGACGGCTCATATATATATTGGAACAAGCCTAACTTTATTCTGAAAGACCCACTCCAATGAAAACTGTGTTTTTAAAACGTTTTCTTCCTGCATTTTTCTCATGATGTAGGACATAAATAAAGAAAATTAAGCTTAAAATTGCACTTCTGAGTTTTTCTTTATTCAAAACATGTTTTAATTATGGGCAGACAAAAAAATGCAATTGAAAAAGAGCCTATTTGTGACATAGAAAATACACTGTGCAGGCCACAAGCTCCCTGCTTTGAGGTCTCAGCAACTAGGGGGGCGGGATTGCTCTGCGACCACAAATCAGTGGTCAAATAGATCAAAAGATTATCTGAATTTGCAAAAAACTTTGTGAAAAGTTGTTTAAGATTTGATTTCATGGTGGGTTTTCATACTTTTCATACTTTTATCCATTGCCACAAACAAAAAAGTTAAAAGTTTTGAGTTTTTTGTGATTTATTCCTATATTTGGACAGAAACATAAAATATATTTTGGCAAATTTGCATGAAAAATATCCACAGCAACAAACAGAACTCCAAATTTGATTGTTTTTGTAAAAATTGTTTATGTAAAAACTTTGTTAATGAAAAAAACTTCCTTTTGTGTGTTTTTCCCTGTAGTTTCAGAGATTATTTTGTCTTTTAAAATCTTTTTTTTTGTATAGAATATCCCTCACTGAGAACAAAAGCTTATTTTGGTGACCTTGAGGATCAAGTTGCCTTTTGTTGATGCTGTTACCACCAATCAAACATTGTTTAATGTTAATTTACAGATTAAAATGCGTTAGCTCAAACTCTTATTAAAATTCCTGCTATTAGCAAGAACCCTTTTGCGCTGCCTGCAGCCATTATTATATTTTGTCAAAAGTTTAAAGGCCAAATTGGAGATGTTGTTTCATTCACTCGCATGGAGAATCACTGCACTGTCGCCCACAAGGAGGTTAACAAAGACAGGAAGATTAAATAATACATTCATCACATTCTGAGGGGCCCAGGGCCAAGTTCATGTCAAATCCATAACAAGCAAAGTATCCTCGGCCGAGCTCATTTCCCCACACGCACGTCACTCTCTGCTGGAAATCTGCGTAGAGGATGTATTGATCTTACTGGCGCTTCCTTTCTCACAAGCTCACAAACAGGGCCGTCGTATCACAGGCAGCACTGCAAAACAAGCTCTCCCGCCTCCCGGCCCCATAAAACAAAATAATAAACTCTCCCTTTGCCAAAACAATCCAACCACCTTTTGTGTGCTCTTTTTGTGTGACTGCAGCTTGTGCTAATGTACTCTTATTTGTTTCCTCTCACTAAGCAGGGTAAAAACAGCTTATTTGTGCACATTAGTCACATTGAAAGTCAGATACGCCCAAATGAAAGTTAAAAATGAAGCGATTTTGCTTTGATTTTTTTTTTTTTTTGGATAAGAAAAAAAACATTTGATCACAAAAAATGTGCTTAATTTTACCAATTCATTTTTCATAGATGATTGTTTTTGTTTATGAGCAGGAAATTTGCCCGTTGTTTAAAGCTTCTGATTTGTTTATCCAGCTCCCAGCTACTGATTTAAAGATAACTTTGAGTGATTCTCATACTGGAGCATCATTGTGGGGTCGTGCACTACTGTACATCATTTTATCAGCTGTTGTTTAGAAAAAATCTGACCACTAGTGGAATTTAAATGAAACTGCATCTAGTTTCTGCAGAACAACAAAGAGATCCCTGGTCCCTTCATCAGAATAAAACTATTTTATATAACATTTAACTGCTCATATAAGAGGAATAATAGTCTAAACCTGGTGTATTTCAAGATTTTTGGAGTATATTCAAATGTTGAACATTTGCATACAATGGGAGAAACTTAAAAAGATTACAACAGCCTGTAATGTTTTTCATAGATACAATTCAAATGTGAAAGATATAATGAAAAAAAAAGCAGAAAATCACATTGTTTGAGTTTTTTTAAAACATGTATCTGTAAAAGACTTTAGAAAATAAGTATTTATTTCCTACAAACAAGCAAGAATTTTGTCCCTCACAGACTTGTTACTTCTTCTTTAAAATTATCCTTCAACCCTTACTTGTATTACGTTTTAAACTGGTTATTTGTTTAAATGACACCTTTCCAAACTCTCAAACAGTCAAACTTCAACCTTTCGCCCATGACCAAGATCAAACAGCTGTCAAAGCATACCAAGGTTAAGATAATTCACCTGAACAAGACTTGGATGAACCAATCTAGAATAAGCTTAGAGAGAGGAGATCAACTGTTGGAGCAATTATTAGAAAGTGGAAGAAATACAAGATCACTCAAAATCTCCCTCCACCTGAGGCTCCATGCAAGATCTCACCAGGTGGGGTACAAATGATCTGGAGAATGGTGAGGAAACAGCCCCGAACTTCCCAAGGGTAACTGGTCAATGACCTGAAGAGAGCTGGAACCACATGGATTCAAATCCTCAGTGGGGCAGGGCTCCAAAGGTCCCCCTGTACCTCTGGAGATGTCGGTCTAAAGATTTTCAGAGACCATCTGAATGATCTAGAGGAGGACTAGGAGAAGGTCATGAGGTCAGATGAGACTAAAATGGAAATCTTTGGTATAAACGTCACTTGCCCAGTTTAGAGTGGGAAGAATTCTGAGATACATCCCAAGAACACCCCCCTGTAAAACATGGGGAAGGATCATAATGTTTGGGTCTACTTTTCTGCAAAGAGGACAGGACAACTGATTGTCTATAAAGAAAGGATGAATGGGGCCATGTATGGAGAGATTTCATGTCAAAAACCTCCATCCATCAGTGAGAACATTGAGAATGGAATGTGACTGAATCTTCCAGCTATGACAATGATCCCAAACACATCACCTGAGCAACAAAGAAGTACATAAAAGCATTTCAAGGTTCTGGAGTGGCCTAGCCAGTCTCTGAACCTTAATCCAATAGGAAATCATTGAAGAAAGTTTTGATTAGATTAGTAATATATTTATATTGGCACGCTAAAACTGAAGATTCTCTATTATTATTATTACCATCTGCCATTTGTGCATATTCATGCAACTTACCATTAACATGTTTGAATTAAATTTCTGTACCAATTAGTTACTAGAAGTTAGAAGCTGGGGAAAGTATGGTGCACTGGGGTTCTGTCCTCTATAACTTCTCTCCTCCATTCTTTATCATTTAACCAGTACCATTTTTGATTTAGTTTATCGTGCCTCTGTTTGGTGCAGTGCGATTCATATGTTGTCCCGGAGGGGAGTGGGAAAGATTCCATGCAGGTGGATCGTCTGTGCTCCTGCCTTTGGCTGTGAACCTCGCCTCTGGCATGTCTCGCACCCCCAGCTGCCCCACAGTTTCATCTGGATGAACCCCATCTGTTACACTATTCATACATGTAGTTGTTGTTCACACATGTTGTTGTAGATTCAGGTAAGCTATTTCTTCTTTGACAGTTTTAGCACCTCGCCTGTCCGTCCTGGGAGAGGATCCCTCCTTCATGTGGGCATCCTTGAGGTTTCTTATTTTTTTCCGTAACTTAGGGTTTTTTCAAGAGTTTTTCCTCACCGAAAAGTAGGGTCTACGGAGAGGGATGCCAGTTTAGCTTAGTCTGTTTAGCTTAGTTTAGCAACAACCTATTGTTTATATTTTTATGAGTGACTTTATGGTCTTTGCAGAAATAATGATGTGAAGACCATTGAGATGGCTATGGCTGGGATTTTGGGCTATAAGAATAAAATTGAACTGAATTAAATTATTATTATTATTTTAATTGTCTTTTATTCATGGTGCACATTACAGACCCTCTCATGCTTTAAGGTAAACCTGCAGAATCACTGACTGACAAATACATTTTGTCCCACTGTATGTCATTGACACTGTATGTAGCTAATTTTTTGTGAAGGGAAAAAAAGGCCGAAATGTGAAAACACATTTGATGGCAATCACAGAAAGCTGCTGAAACTTGACTCCGGGAGCAGCACCGAGAGGCTGAGGGAGATTTGCAGGGTGAGTGAAAGCGTGTGCTGACTGAGTGACTTTTTGCTCTCTTTCTGAACAGCACTTCCACACACCTGACTGCTGTGATGGCCAGTGATTCTTAAACCTTTTTGCAGGGATGTTAAAAAAAATGCAGTTCAAGTGTTGCATGAAGTGAGTGTCCCCTGTGTGCTTTAGGAATGCCAAACACACACGAGAAGGTATGTAAAAAATATAACAGCCATTCTTTGAGAATATTCTGCAGATGCAAATGCTGCTGCTTTCCAGAGATCTTTTTTTTATTCCAGCTCAATTCAATTAAGTCAATCTTTCTAACTTTTACTTTTTGCCCACCTATGTGAGATTGGCAGAGCCAGATGCCCCCTCATGCTAAAATATTAGGGCAGCTGTCTGTGGCTGTCTGTCCTTGCAGAGCTTAATGTTTAATTTGCCTACCGCTAGGGGTCAAGACGAGGGAGAAAAAGGGCTAATACAGCTACTGGTTGAGATCCATTCAGTTTAGTAGTATTGGCTAAAGTATAATTAGATTGTACATTAAATTTAAGAGTTATTAAACATGCACGTGTAGCTTTACACTTTTGTTTCCACTGACAGCATGGTTTAAATAAAAAATCTATGTATGGCAAAATTCATGATTTTAAAAGATCATCCTATATTCAGGTAAATGATTTCACTAAGGATGATTGTATCGCATTTTGATTAAGCATTAAAACAAAACAAATAAGCCTTAAAGTGTCTTAATAAGAAGAAGAAAAAATCTGTCCCTCTTTGAGCAAAATTTCAAAGTAAAATTGCTTTCATTTCAACCGTGATGTGGGGCTGGAAACCTAGTGTTTTCTCAGGGAACTACTTTTCAGTTTCCTTTCATCTTACATTTTTTAGACCATTACTAAACGTATGTAGGGAAATTCAAAATATTATTTTGACCAAATTGGATGAATTGACTAACTTCTGCATTCAATTTGAGTGACAAAATGTGTAATTTTTGTTTTTGCTGCGTGTGATGCTTCTTTTACATTCCTTGTGTAGAAATGACTGCTTTAAAAATCTGTGCTTTGGAAGTAAACAGCATTTATTGCAACTCAAAGCATAATTTCATCTTTTTTTTTTTTTAATTTGTTGATTGATTTAGATTTTATTTTTCCAACATGCCAATAGCAACTCAGCAAGGGCACACAATTGAAATAAAAACAACATAACATAAAAAAAGAGAACATTTCCAAAAACATTTGAACAGCATCTTGACAACGCAATATAATATGCAAACAAAAAGATGAAAAATTGTCTATTGAGTAAGTGGATTGTGTACAGGTTGGAAAAATGGGACTACAAAAGGTTATTCACCCATTTTTGTTCACAGTGGAAGACTTAAAAAAGACAAAAAAATGTCTTGAAAAATTTTTTACACAAGTCATAAAGAAGTTATATCATCTAATGGATGGACAGAAATACACCAGGGTGGTCAAATTAAACAGGGTATATAAATATATCGATGAAAATAATAAAAACACCTGAAAAAAAAAAACAAATTTAATGACAAAAAATTATCTTCGCTTTATGTTTGTCTGCTGCGCCCCTAAAGAAGATTTGTTTTAGATAACAATTCAAAGAGGCTGCCTGTGGCTCCGCAGAAGGGTGTCATGACAGCGCTCCAAATCATGCCCCCAAGAATGCAGCAAAAACAGCACATGAATCAAATATTGCAGGTGAAAACATAGTAAAGCACACAAAGCCCTGACTTCAGTTTCAATTAACATGGACCAGTTTGCTGTAAATTTAAGTTGAAGTCAAAATATTCCAAATTTGGAGCAGGACACACTTACCTTTGCTGTTGGCAGGTCGGATTCACAAAATGAGACAACGTTTAAGTTTGTTACGCCAGGACTTTGCTAGTTTTTAGTCAGCTGTGTCTTTTCAAAATCCAAAAAGAGGCTAGTAAAAATCTAAATGTTCTTTATGAAGTCATTACTGTATAATAGCAAACTCTAAATGTGCTTACTTTTATTAGACATTTTTTTTGTTGGAGTTTATGGTAATTGAGTTGTAGTAGAACGAGCCCCCAGTGGTCGACAGATGAACTGCATCTTGCTCCAGGCAGGTACCTTTAGTTTTCATCTGAGCTTCAGTCTGGATCCTTGAATGTCTTGTCCTTGAACAACAACAAAAACACAAACAACATAGATGTATTATTGTAGTCTTGACTTATCACACAACTAAATGTGGATAAAAAAAAACTTTAAAGAGGTATTTCACTTTCCAAAGCTGACACATTAAACTACTGCATATCAATTTGCACTGTGGGTATTGCAGTCATTGTGTTTAAAAAAAAAAAAGAGGAATGCTTGGAATAAAGCAGTAGATTTTTCTATACTTGCTTTGCAGATATTGATACTCTTGTCCATCCCAAGTCAAGCGAGATTGATGGAGCGCCCTTCTATGGATTACACCTTTTAATGGTGCTGTTAAAAAGTAAAGCCACAGTAACTTTAGCTGTGTTTTTCTCTGCCAAAGAGTCCACACAGCTATTCTAAATCACATCAAGCCGCAGCCTCGAAAGGCCTGCTGCTCAAATGAAAACGGAGCAGTGATTTATTTGCTGTCCTAATGAGCTATAATAAAAAACACAAGACTCATATAGTCTGCATCCCCAGCATTGCTTCCACTACCATTTTCTCCTTCACACTCACACACTCGCTCAGTGTGCTTCACTGCATCTGCTACACCAGGAACCATCAGCTATCCTGTTACAGCCCGCCTGGTCGGGGTCTTGCATTAGTGGCATAGGAGAGCTGTGAACAGGGAGTATCAGATACTGTAATATGGAAATACCTGTGTAATGCAGAGGCTGCGGGATTGCACGATTACTTAATTCATTTAGCAAAGTAAATGTTTCTGGTCTCCCAAAGTGAGCAGGAGACGAGATGGGTTTGTGAAAGCACTTCTACCTTCAGCAAAGATGGAGGGCTTGATGACCCACCATAGACTGTATGCTTATGAACATTCTGAAAATTGTTTTTAACTATCTATGTGAACCACTCAATAAAAATTGGGTTTTTTGGTGTGTTTTTTTACATTTTCTCATGATGGAGGACATATAGAAAATTAAACTCAAAGTTGGATTCATTAGTGTTTTTTATTCAAATAGTTGTGAATCAGAAGGGGATAAAAAATGGGCTTTTTGAAAAAGACACTTGTAGACAAATAAATCCACGTACAAATCGCTTTTTCTTCATGCAAGCTGGCATCTTATGTAAAACTATACGACTCCAGTATTGTTTGACATTGCTGTTGCACTGCTAATATTAGATTGGGCGTGTAGAGGGCTGTAAGCTAGCAGGAGAGCACCTAAACAGAGGGATGATGGGAAGTCGGGGAAGGCTTACTCACCAATGGTCCCGCCCACAACTCATAATCAAATTTCTAATGAACTACTGCTGCTCTGCAGAAACTGAGAAGTAATTTTAAAGTGTCACGGCTTAGGGAAACAAATTTTTAAGCAGAATGTGGGATAATCTTTACAGGACGCCTCAAGCTAGGCGCTGATTTGCGGCTTTTTTGACACTTTAATTCATCGGAAAACACAAGCCAGGATCCAAAAAGTAAGTAAGGGCATTAGCGCTCAGCAGAGGTAATGTTTTCCAGTGCAGTGCCAGCCGTGCCATCCTGTGTGCTCAAGCATGGAGATCCAACAATTTCATAGCGGGTGAATATTTCCTAGAGGTTCGACGACAGATAATAAAATAACTTTTAAGTTTACCTAGATTGTGCCGCCAAGTTAAGTTGCTCTTATGAGAGGCAACTCATAAGACTACTATTTAGTTTGACAATCACTTAAGTGAAATAACTAACAAAAAGTAACTTTTGTTCCAACAGATTTAGCCTCTCTCCAGATTCCTACAGATTTGACAAGCACCATTTGCATAAATATCCTTCTGAAATGTCTCACAAAATGATGCGTTTGTCATTCGCTCCGTTATTTAGCACAGCAATGTCAGCTGAGCTGCAAATGACTCAAAACGCAGCTGCTGGGAAAACTGTTGGAAAAAAAAAAGGTGGAGCCCTTTAAGCTATCTGACACATTTGATACGCTCTACAATGTGGAGCAGTGTTATTAATTTAGGAAGTGGGCCTGTTAAATCTATCATTTCATTATTCTAACAGGAATCCAAAAGACATTTGCAGCCTGTAGTTCAGCAGCCAGTGAGCCTTATCTATGTTTTTTTTTAACAGTTTATTTTTCCATTTTAAGGCCAGGAAGCGCTTGCAGTGCCACCCCCCTGACAGCCAGACACTTAAAAGAAAAAGCAGATTTTGAATTATGCACTTTAACAGAAAAACTATTACAAACGTCCACATTCAAAAAGCTCTCGTCCTTCCTTATTGTAACTCCCGTGATCCAGACATTAATCTGATTCTGTTTTTTTTAGTGACAATTCTGCTTTAATGTAACATTTTCTTTCTAGAGATATAAAAACAAAACAAAAACTGAATGTTAGGAAGGTAACATTTCAAGAAAAATTATCTTCTTTTCTGTCTTTTTAAGTAAAGTTTTGAATGCCCAAAATGATCCAAGTTAAAGAAAAGATAATTTTTATTACTCAGTTGGCAGAAATTTTTGCTTTTTTTAAAGATTTTATTTACCTATTTCTATAAGGGGTACGTTATTTTGATTTTCTGCTCTACCAGTTTGTATATTTGACGCCTCTAAAGTTCATCTAAACCAAAAGCCCGGTGCTCACCTCCAGCCTTCAGTTTATTGTTCTTCAGGATGTAAACTTGTGAGCGTCTGCAGAGGCCAGTGGGAATCTCAGGGGGTCACAAAAGCCTCGGAGGTCCTGGGTTTACAGCATGGTGGTACGCACCAGCTCACTCTCTGCTGAGACTGGACTCTGTCACGGGCAGATTTATGTTCCTCTCTATTAAAGCGGCTTTACAAGCCCACTGTGATGTAGAGAGGCAGGGAGGGGGACACACAGGCACGCGGAATGAAAAAATTAAACGGGTGAAGAACAAATGGTTTAATGACTGCAGAAGAAACAGACCTATCAAAGTGGAACTAAATCACTTTTGCTTGAAGTAGACAGAATTTAGCTCACTGTTCCAGCAGTGGGAAAGCTCCAACATGTGGTTTCTGATTGTAAAAGTTGTCTGACTGTCACCACTTTTTAATACAAACCAGACAAAAATGAACTACTGCACAGAAAGAGTGTCTGTTACAGGGGAGTTCATGTTCATGAAGGTTTTCAGAGAGCATTTTTTGTTGTGTATTCATTTATTTTAGAGGGTTATTTTTCATGGGAGGAGTTACAGTTTTGTGCTTTATGATAGTGCCGACATAAAGGAAGATTCTGTCAATAAAAGCGGACAGAAAGCTTATTTTCCTAGTAAAGATAAAGAAAACTTTTTTTAAAGGTGGTCATGTTTTTCTTTTTTGACTTAGTTTTAGCAAAACAAGTTCTTGAAAAGTAATTTTAATAACTTTGATTTCTTCTTTTATTTATGAAAACTTTATGAAACATTCCAGTGACACTAAAGTACAGCAAATTTTTAGAAAGAAAGTTCAATTAAAGAAGACTAATATTTATTGTAAATGAGAGATATCAAGGTGAAAAAATGTAAAAGTTTTTCATCTTTGTCCAGTGGGGCTAAAAAAACGGATATTAAGAAAATGTTTAGAAAATATTTGAGGGAAAAAAATAACTTTTACAGCTCCTTGATATTATCCCCTTTTTCTGTTTACAATTATTGTTCATTATTATTATTTTGACTGCATTCCTAAAAAATTGCAAGAATTTTTAAACTTTTAAACCTGATAGGAAATGTATTAAGGGCAATGGTAACATCTTTTTACATTTTTTTCAATTTTACAATCATAAACATTTACTGAATTACATTGTTTATCTCAGTCATGAATTAAAACGTTTTTTTAATTTAAAACAAACAACTTGGTTTAATATGATAATCTATACTTTATTGATTTATTGACAAACTGATTCAAATATTTTTTTACTTTAATTTCACAAGCAATGTTCTAGACTTATGTAATACTCTTTTTGACCACAAGAGGGAAGAATAGTTGTGTCTAAACTACTAACTTAACTTTCTTTGCAGCCGGACAGGTCAATTTCTTTGTGGATCATCTGAAGAGGACAGAAGAGGACACTCCTGAAGTTAAATGCATATGGAGGGGAGGCTCTTCTGCTCCTTCCCTTCCTGACTCACCTGCTCCGTCTGTCCTTCTTTTGACAGCAGCCACCTGCGTTGTGACAGGAATCTGCATCTCCAAGGACAAAGAAGCTCCTGCTAGAGTTTTCAGACATCAGACATGTGTACTCAGAAGGAATAAAAAAGGAGCGTGTTGTTCAGATAAACACAGGGTGCACGTTCCACAAAGCCAGGTCTCCAGACTCTCATTCCCTCAAAATGCATTGGACTTTTAGCCTTCCTCCTGCAGCGATCTGACACTGAGCGCTGAATCACTGCATCTAAACATAGCTGCTGGTGTGCATCAACAAAAACAGTACACAAAAAGGTGAATAAGGAGTCATGGAGTTAGATGTTAAAAAAGTTCAGCAGGCTGAAAAAGGGATCCTGTCCTTCCAGCTCAGTTCCCCTGAGAACTGGTGTTTGTCAAAGCAATAAAGCTGTCCCATAACCTCTGCAATATTCATGATCCAAAGTTTGTGCCTCACATGACAGCTTGATAAGTGTTAGACCTCAGTGTGTTTCCAAGCTCAAACATAACAAATACATACCTGGGTTAGTCCAGGCCGGGCCAGTCCAGACACCCAGCAGCCCTCAGCAGTAGTTAAAACACAGTCCTCTTTGGCTGAGGACTGCAACGTTTTCAGAAAATGTTTCGACTGTTTACTGATGTCACAGGCTGAGAGGAGTCCATAATAGGCAATGGCTCATCTCAACATTACGGCCTGTTTATAAATGAGGAGGAAAAATGACACTTTTATTGCCTGATGCAGCATCCCTGTGTCCTGCCGTGGCCCCTGCCTGCTCTGACTTTTCTTGTCATGTTGGTGGAACACTTCTGGGAGAAAAATGAGATGGCGAAGAAAATGTATACACAGAAAACCAGCAGGAGGGAAACTCTGGAGAATGACAGCTTTAATGGGCTACATCATAAACATGCATCAGTTAGAGCAAGGGGGGGAGGGGGGGCGCAGCTGAGGTATCTGTGAGCCCACCAAACCCAAAATCTCTCTTTTTTTAATTTTGAGAAGCATCATAACTGCACACCAAGGTTTTCCTTAGAAATGTAAAGATCCTGTATTCTTCTTTCTTACCCCCAGAGTGCAGCAGCGTCCTCTTTCAGCTTTGTATTCCATCTGCATGGAGCTTCAGCAACCTGACTTATCACCTTCAGTGCTATTTATAACAGCCCTGACTCAGCTCCACTTCTGTTTCTCAAGAAAACAAAACCCTAAAAGAACAAAGACATTCAAAGCCACAGTTTCCTCGTATAGATAATCTCCCTCCACTCTGCAGGAGTACAAACGGCATGTCCTCCGTGTGCATCTGCAGTGCAATGTGGTGTTTACTTGCCTTGATGCTGTTGCCGTCTCTGCTGAGCTCTGGCTGTGAATGAGTCAGAGTGAGGTGAAAAGGCCTCTGTCTGCACAGGGCCTTGATTTGAGCAGTCAGAAGTCAAATGCCTTCTGTTGTTCACTTTGTTTTCATTTCAGCGCCTTTGCCTTCCAGTTTTTGTTTTCTGGACTCTAGATTTTGCAGCAACAGTTGACATCAGTGAGCAATTTTTGTTTCCTTTTTAATTTTTTGTTTGATTTCAATTAATGAGACTAGAATTACATTAGTGACTTTATTCTAGTTTACAAACAATACATTTAATGTAATTTATTCCAACAGTTAAATATCATGATGGTTACAACAAAGAAGCATATGTATCCTCTCATAAAAATTGTGTTTTTGGTGTTTTTAACATGTTCTTGTGGCTTTTTTTTCCTGATGGGGAGGATATCTTTCAAGAAAATTAAGCCTAAAATTTGAACAGTTGTGAATCAGGTGCAGACAAAAATATACAGTTTGAAAAAAGATCTTATTTGTGACTTTGAATATCCCCTGGGCGGGCCACAAGCTCCCTGCTCCGAGCTCTTTCAGCAACAAGGAGGGGAAGGAGGGTGGTGTTTCTCCATCCGACGGTCCCGCCCACAACTCAGAGGTGAATTTCTAATGAACTACTGCCTCCCTGCAGAAACCATGTTTTAGTAAACGACACCGATTTTTTTCATCACAGTCAAAAGACCTCTGGGAGCATTATGAAAATAGCTCAAAAGATGATCGGAGTGGGTCTTTTATGGTATTTTTTGGAGTATGAGTCATGGTTTTTTTACATAGTTTGGCAAGGGTTGCAACCTATACTCCAGTGCGACTTCTATATAATCTTTTCTTCTTTGTTATTATTGTTTTGCCCTTTGGCTGTTACGACTTAAACTCCGGAGTGACTTATGGGCTAAAAGTACGGTAATTAACAGGTAATACGGTAATTGGGAGTTTTTGGATACAGAGTGAGGTTTGGTTACATGTCCTATTAAAGGTCTGTGTGGTTACATAATCAGAACTGAATTCAGGTTGAAACATTTCTGCTGTTGATGTGTCAGAGGAACAACACTCGAAGTTCCTTTTTATCCTTTGAGCTCCAAACAGATTGGCCGTTGAAAAGTGAAAAACATGAACAGAAAGAAAGAAGCATCTCTTTGTGAAGTTGTGTATCAAGTGATACAATACGATATAATGAGTTTACACAGAAAGATTTTAGTTGCCATTAGAATTAGCTCTTGATCCTAAAGTAGCTGCAGAAAAATCCTGTCTGGGTACATTCTGTGTTGAGTTTGCATGTTCTCCTAGTGCAGGGGTCTGCAACCTTTAACACCTAAAGAGCTATTCGGGTCTATTTCTCACAAACTCAGCAAGAGTTGAATCTTATTTTTATGTCACCCTGTAGAACAACAATACACTGATTTGCATTTATCTTACGGTTGTTATTGAGTATAAATGAACGTTTTTGTTTTTACCATAAATAAAACATTGCATAAAGAGAAAATTGAGAACATTTTTCAAAATATGAAATAGTTTATAGCCTTTGATAGACATGACTTCCTTTAAAAAAAAAAAAAAAAAAGACACCCTCTGTCGTATAGGATCCACCTTTGTGCTTACTGACCGCACCGCACCTTCACCTTTATGTAGCCAGCTCCAGGACAATTAGAAGAGAAAGGATTCAAATTCAGTCCAAAAAAAAGGTTTTATTTTTTGCAATCCTTTCAAGGTTGTAGGTGGAAAG
This sequence comes from Adrianichthys oophorus, assembly GCA_036245035.1. Lineage (NCBI taxonomy): Eukaryota > Metazoa > Chordata > Actinopteri > Beloniformes > Adrianichthyidae > Adrianichthys > Adrianichthys oophorus. The sequence continues at coordinate 23,100,390 of BSAI01000101.1, forward strand.
GAGTCCCATGTTGCTCTAAAAAAACATAAATGAAACCTGCAGCAACTCAAAACTTAATTTGCTAATACCAACAAGGGTCTTAAGTAGGGAAGTTCCTTCATGAGGACAAGCACCGACATCACAGACAGACAGACAGACAGAGCGAGGTCATGACAACCAACCTACTTTCATTATCCTGATGGTTTTCAGGCTTGGTGATATTTTAGCTGGAGTGATTGAATTGCAGTTTATTAAACTCTGCAGCTGTTGTTTTTGAAGGCACCAAGGAAACAGAGGTAATTGATGGAGCTATTGAGTTACACGCGGCTGCACATGAAACCTCCATGACGAGAAAGTCAAGGAGACTAATTCAAGCTCCACTCCTCGCCTGAGCTCACCGACTGCAAACAGAACCAAGCAGGTTACTATGGCATGGTATGAGTTATTGATGCGTCTTAGTTTACGACTCCATGAAGGATATTTTCTAAACTCGGAGAGTTCTTGAAAATTCAAGGATAAAACAGGGAAAAATAACATTAAGGCTTTGCTAATTTTTTGGGTGTCGTTCAGGATCTCGCTCTGGGCGCTGTTTCTGTTTGGTAACTCATGTTCAGACATTTACTTTTAACCGTTAAATTTAAATGTGAGACACCGTCATCAATCAAAAGCTGGTCAGAGCCAGAACAATGTGTGATTTAGACTACTTGGGTGAGCTCCTGGCAGATAAGTGCTCCTGTAAAAATGGGGGTCTAAATTACTGTTTTGGCTTGCCAGACCCCCCCCCCGCCAACAGTGATACATAATAGGTAGGTTAGATGTGTCACGATAACTGTGGTGGGGGGTTTCCCAGGGTAAAAAAGCAGATGGAAAGATGAGGCAAAAGGAAGGAGGGAGGGTGATTTGTCGCTGCTGTGGTGGTAAAGGAGGAGGATCAGACGGCTCTCCTGATGCCGACTGTTCAGACAAGAAAGTTTCCAATTGCCTCTGAGTTCAATTTACAGGTGAAACTACAAAAGGATTAATCTGAAAAAACAATTTCACTCATCAGGTAGCTTTAAAACGTGACTTTTTGATTAATAAGAAATAAAAACAACTATTTGGGGATTTTAAAGCATCAGATTGCAATTGATTTGTAGAGGCAAACACTATGTTTTATTGTTGTGGCTCTGGATTTGGGGGTTTCTGCTTTTTTTGCAGCAGTAATCAGGATTTTATCCTTTCTACAAAGAAAAAAAGAGCAGTGAGGTGTTTTTGTGGTTGCACTGCAGATAAAAAAAACACTTCACAGCTGTGCAGATCTGCAGTGAAGATGTTAGAATGAGATCTTATCTGCTATTTTTTCAAGGCTTGACTTCAGTGTTGCACCAAACACATTTCCTGGTAACTTTGTAAACTTTCTCTATATTTGACACAACATGGAGTTCAGATCAGAAGATGTTCTTTTTGGTTTTGAATTTCATCGAAAATGAGCAACTTCAAACCAGGGCACATAAGAACATCAGGCTTTCACACTGCAAACTATATATTTGCTAAGATTTAAAACCTTTCTTTTTGACTTTAATGATATTTAACCAGATTGTTTAGTCGTTTTAAGTCATCTTTCACACAGCTGCGATGTTTTTGGAGATCTTGAAATAAGGAAACTGTTGTTAAAATGAGTCAAACTCTTTTTGACAATGCAAAACTTGATTTAAGGCTAAAAAAACCTCAAATTGCACTGTAATTTTTTGTTCTGTTTTAAATAAAATTGTGTTTTTGATGATCTGTACCATGTTTCTCATAATGGAGGACATATCTGAAAAAAAATTTAAGCTTAAAATTGCATTTCTGTGTATTTCTTGATGCAATTCATGGCGAATAAGGGAGAGAGGAGCAGATGAGAAAATGTCGTTGGAAAAAGCTCTTAGTTGTGACATAGAAACTGCAATGAGTGGGCCAAAGTCTCCCAGCTCTGCTCCATTTCGATACACCCTCTTGCAGACAAATAGATCCATTATTGTCTTTGTTTTCCTTGCCTGAGCTGGCTTCTGGATATAAGCTGTACGGCTGGATTGCTTCAATATTGCCAATTGTGTTCCACTGTTAATGTTAGGTTGAGGTTGTGAGGGGCAAGAGAGACTGTAAACAAAGGGATCACGGGAAATGAGGGCAGACAACTCAGAAGTGATTTTCTGATGAATCTTTGTTGCTCTGCAGAAATTATATCCTAAAAACAACAAAGGTTTTTTTTTTTTTTTTAGCCTAAAAATCCTAATTAAAAGACCACTGAGAACTCTTTTGACAAAGATCAAAAGGTGATTGAAATGGGACTTGGCTACTGGTTTGAGGAAGGTCTGATTTTCACATTTAAGTTATTTCCATTATAGTATATATTTTTCACTTTTTTTGTTGTTGTTTCACTTTTCAATGTACAATTAAGTGTGTGTGCTGCTCTTTTCCAACTTTGAGCACATCTCTATAATACTTATAAATACTTCACAATACACTTTGTCCCACACACAATAATGGTGCATTCCATTAAGGTGGAGCCTCAAAGAAACTGCAAGATAAACCTGTTCTCCCCTGAAGATGCAGCCGCTCCTGTCTACGACCCCACAACCCTAATACTATTTTTCATAGCAGTTAATTTCATTAAGAAACTGTTTGTTCTTATAGAAAGGAGTTGACATAAACCCTTAGGTAATGCACTAACAGAAATAACTCACATCATGGACTAACTGTCACTTGATTTGGCATGACATCTGCTGAATTAGTCACATCTGAGTGTATTTAAAGTGCCAATTCATTCATATCATGCCTGCTATTTTCTGATGTAGTGGAGGGGTGATGTCAGGTCACAGGTCGAGCATGACGTCGGCGGCGGCTCCAGGCAGAGACGCTGTAATGTTTGTCCTAATGTTTTCTTGTGCCGTGGTCAGTGTGTGACTAATATGTAGCAGCACATGACATGCACATGGAAGGGTTCAGCATGTGCCACAAGCGATAACAGACTGCAGCTCTGTTCACTTTGCAGTTTCTGTGGACTCAGCAGCTGGAGATGACAGCATTTTTATCTTCTCACAGTCAGGATTCTCATTTGATGACATTTTTATCTTTAAAAAAAAACTTGTTTTCTCCATTTATGTAATATTTCTGTGATCTCTGGTCATGTGGTTTGCACATTACTATGCCAAAAGAGGAAAGCTGTGTGGAAAATGTGCAATCAGACTTTTTTTGTGTGTGTTTTACTCTGTTACTAATAAAAGTATCACCTCCCAGGTTTTGCAACAGCAATAAGCGTGGACATTTTCTTTAATTGTTACTAAAACTAAACGTCCAAGAGCCTGCAAAAAGACCCAAAATGCCTGTCAAGCTGAAATAATAAAACATCATTCACATATGCACATTAAACAATCTGCTTTCCTGGTTAAGTTTATGTAAACCGGAAACGTAGTTTTCATTAGCAGGATAGGGGGTTATGAAGACTTGGTACATACAACTGGGAACATTTTTCTCATAAAAAAAGAGCTTCACATTTAACAACTACAAAATGATCTAAAACCATAGGAAATGTTTCTGCATCCTAGTAAATGATAAGAGAAATTGGAAGATAAACAGTTTATTTCCTAGCTCATGAGGAAAGAAAGAAATAACATTTTCAAATAAAAGAGAAGCTGGAGAGCTAATAAAGATAAAACATAGAGAATTAGGACAGAAAATGGGGACACAGACAAAAAGAAACAAAGAGATTGCTGTCTTTGCTAATGGCAAATGTAGATCTGCAGGCCAGTCAGTCAGCTGTTAGGACAACAGCATCAGAGCCAGGAACTCTGGAGGATTTGAAGACTTGAAACGGGTTTCATTGGACAAGATTTTTTTTAAAAAATGCACACCTTCATTTGGCTTGGTTTACTTCTACGCACTGTACCTTCTAAAATGTTCTAAAATTTGATGAAAGAAGACGCACCACCTTGAGCTGCTTTGGTGAAAATCACCTCTTGGATGCATCTTTCAGTGACAACAATCACAGGTTTAATGGTCAACAGAAGAGCAGTGTATTTATTTCCCTGCCTGTTCCAAGTAAGCATGCACTTGATTGTGTGTGCACACATGCGCATGTGTAAGGAGGGGAGGTCCTCCTCTGAGGCCCTCTTTACCTAATACGTCCATGCAGGGATCACTGGAGAGCAGCGTGCATGTGCTATTCTGGTGCCACCAGCTTGCCTGGTGCTGATAGGAAAGGATTAATGATGTGGGGCTACTCATCGCTCGTAATTAGAAACAACGCTAAAAACTATTTTTATTCTTGTTCCTATGGAGAGATCTTGACCCTCAGGCCTTCTTCTCAGGCCGCGAGGCAGCAGACGGCTGAAAAGGTGGAGTAAATATAGGCTTGTAACTCCTGCAGCTATGTGACACATGGCTGAATGGAGGTGAGCGAAGATAATTAACAACTCTGGCCGTGCACTCTGGTTGCAGGAATGTCAAGATATTGACAAAGGCAATCTCTTTAAAGATATACTGGATGCTTTTATTTTTATACAGTCCAATAATTAGGATGTTTTGAGCTTCTATATTCTTTCCTGCTTAACTTTTGATCAATATGACTACTGCAATCCAACATTGTTTTATTATTATTTAAGAGATTTTCTGAAAAAAAAAAGGCAATCAAATGTGCAAACTGGAAGAATATTCCTTGACAATTTAAGTCTCAATTAAGACAAACTGATTTTTTTTCCTTTAGACTTTAAAATTAATGTCTTTGGTTTCTTAAGTAAAAAACTGTAACCCCTTCCCTGCCATCTTGGGTTAGGTTTTGCAAAATATTGAATCTTTTTTTGGGGGGGGGGACTAAAATGCATTTACGAAATGCTGCATGCAATTTGGCAAACAAAAATAAAATTTAAAAGAGGATGGTCAAATGGTTATATATTTTAAGTATAAAATTTGTAAATATTTGAGCACAAAAAACAAATCCAACTTTGAAAATGTAGCTGTTAGTGTTCTAAGCATCAGTAAAAATATTTAGATTTAAATTATTATTTTCTTTGTAGGTAGTTTTCTGCAATTGTGTTCCACTTCGACTGTTGAGGATTTTTCTCCAAAAGTTTTTTTTTTTTTTTTTCTGTTTGTGTTTTTTTGCTTGTTTTTATTGAAAGTTTCCATGTCTGCGCATTAAGCAACTTCAGCATTTTTTCTGCCAGATTTTGCTAATTTTTTTAAGAGTTCAGTTTAAATTTACTGAGTACTTTTATTCTTAGGTCTGATAATGTGTCTGCAAAACCAAAAAGCATAAAACTAAAAAGGGTTGAAGAAAGATCACACAGATGCAAGTTTCAACCCAGAGATAAACGATGTGACTAAACTTAGTAAAAAAAAGCATCTAAATGAGTCACCAAGGATCGAAAACCAAACTGAAACCCATCCTTGTTTATTTCAAAACTCACAAGTAAGGATTACAAAATTACAGTGCTTCAACTGCAACTGTTTCAGGAGTTGTAAGGGGGGAAATGGAGAGATGACACACCAGTTGAGAAATAGTTTTGAGCAAGTCATGCAAAAAGGTGTGGAAAAGGCCACCAGTGTCGTAGCACCCTTTGTGGAAAAAATAAATCAATCTGTCCATAGGTCAGTGTAAAAATATTACTTGATATATACATACAAAGAAAATATATAGATATTTATATATTCATAGACTGTAAATATGTGACTGACTACTGACACAAAGAAGTTACAGAGACTTTAAGAGAGAAGCCTCTGAGCCAAAAGCAGAGACTCTTGCACATCCAACATGACAGCCTGGTATTGTTCTAACCCAGAATCAGGTCTCCAAAAAAATCGAGGGGAGCAGATGCCTTTCGGAGCTGTCAGTCAATTTATGACCCCTCCGGAAGGAAAAACAGCAAGCACCATAATGAGTGCCAGTGTCCCTCACAGAGCAGGAGCACGCGGCATGTTTCGTCTCCGATCAGAAGCTGTAGGTCGGACGAATTTTCCAGGCTCAGATATCTCTTTTTGTTGCAGTGAAAAAAAAATGCAAGAGCTGTAGATGTGCAGTAAATGGGAATTTAGACTTTTTGGTGAAGTAAACAGCTGACCGGAAAATTAAAAAAAAAAGGAAACTTTTTTTTTTTTTTTTTACTTGTCACAAAAATCACACTTCCATTTGAGGTCACAAACGTGTTTTTCATGCTCAAAATGTTCACACAGACCTTGAAAAGAGTTTTACAACAGTTAGAGAAAACCTTCCACAGTTTCATTTTGCATAGCAGACTTTTTTCCATATCATCTCCTTGGTGCATGCAATGCTCTTCATCCCATCAACTTAAACAGGGGATCAATATTGAACTTTCGTTCAAATAACAATGATTTATAGGTTTTCTGCAAAACAGAGGATGGTTTTGGTGCTCAGACAAATATATAGTTAGCCCTGTGCTTCATTTTTATGCATAATATTAGAAATTAAAAGAAACATAAAGCTGGGATCATCAATGACCAAAGTAAGAATCATTAAAAATGGCAGATTTTTTTTTTTTTTTTGGTCTGAAGTTCTTTTTGTTGTTCACAAAATTTTAAAAGCCCTTTAATCAAACAAAAATCCAATTAGATCTACGGTTTTACCTTTTTTCCATTCAAAAACACACTGAAGCTTTCAGTTACACTGACAAATATAGCTTTATATCAAATCAAATGCATTGGAAAATAGAAATGTGTGATCAGCATGCAAAAAGCAACTTGTTGCACTTTTTTAAATGTTTGTTTTTTAAATCCAGCGCATCAGGTGGAGAACACTTGATTGACGCAATTTAAAAGTTGAGTCATCAGATATTTAATTATCAGAAAGGCTGTGACTCAGTTTTAGTGGGTGAGGAGAATGGTTACTTCTCGGTGAGCTGCTGACGAGTTTTTGAAATACTTATCGGTGCTGAGTCTGCTGTTTTTGCTAATGTAACGAGCACAAAAAGAGAGAAAAATATCAGTATTTTTTTAAAAGAAGAATCCCAACAAGGTACTCTTTTTAAGTAATTATTTAAATGACTTTTTCCTTTTTCTTGGGTCATGTTAAGTCCTACTACTTTGACTTAGGTAGAAAGCTTGGCTTCTTCATAATTTTTACAAGTTTTAAAAATACATTTCTCTTTAAATTTTTGAATTATTGAATGATGGTTTCTGCAAATCGATCATCCTCGGAATTCAGCGATTTGTGTCAAAGAATTTAGTTTGCGAGTAAAAACAAAGTACGTTTTAGAACATCGTCAAGAGTCGGGCTCAACTAAGTAAATTGACTAAGTAGATTGAAGTTGGGTCTCCACAGGCGTCTGGATGGCTCAGTTGGCCGCATGCAGGACTGGCGTATGGGAAACCAGGGTTTGTTAAATCCAGTGTGTGTCCTTAGGCAAGACCCTTCAAGCTGCTGCCTGACTTTGTAGCCACAAGGCGGCCCGGGTCTAAGTCTCCCTGTGCCCATCCCCAGCCCAGATGAAATACAGGGTTGTGTCAGGAGGGGCATTGGCGTAAAATTCTACTAAACCAAATGTGCGGATCAGTGAAAGTTAATTCACTGTGGCGACCCTTGAAGGGATATAGGGCGAACCAAAAATTAGAGTTCAGTCTTTGTTGTCAAGCAAAAATTTGCCTTCAGAAATTGAGTCAGGTCTTGGGTAAAAACATATCTGTCACGCCAAAGTCTTCCTGAGACAACATGGCTTTGCTTGACGACCGTGGTGACCGTGGTCGCCCATCCATGCTGTTCGTCTGCGGGTAATGCTGTGTGCTAGCTCAGTTGTGACACAGGAGTTAAGGCATTGATAGAGGCACTGGAGCAGCATAATTAGCGAGGCGGGAGAGCTCACTTTCACGGTGGAATCGTTGACAAAAAAAAAGGTGACACAGCTAAACTGACATTGTGACAAATACATGGATTGATGCTGCTACTTTCAAAGAGGCTTAATCAAAGATCGGAACGTTCCGCGTTGGCATAGGTGGGTACGTGTACGGCCGGAAGGAGCCAGCTAATGGAGGAAGTGGAGCAAAAACAAACAGAGGAGACAGAAGCAGGCAGTGAAAAACCTCAGCTGTCTTACATTAAACATTACCAGTAACCCAGTTTAACTCCAAAGTGTTCCTCCCTACTCCGTCTTCCATGCAGAAAAAGAGCTCTTTATGGCTGGCTGGTAAGGTGTGTATTGCTGAAAAAATATGCAAGATACTGCAGCAAATGCACGACAAATGTGTTTTTCTGATTCTTGTACAAATCAGCGCCAAATATTACAGCATGACTCTCTGCACCATGAAGCCGAACAACAGTAAATACATCATAATAGTTCTTCAGCAAAGGAGCTGGAAATGTTTTGTTATAATAACCTCTATATACACATGTAAGATCAAGGTTTCAGTTGCATTCTACTCTGAAATTATTGCACAGTAGGCCGCTGTGGGCTCGTCATGGTCGTCCCCTCAAACCCCGGTATAAAAATAGAACACACCAAACAAGTTTTAACATTTTTTTCTTTTTTTTTTTTTTTTTATTTAGACAGGCACTGCTGTGGCCAACCTTGTCTGAGTCTGCAAACATGAACTGCACGCCACAGTGTCAGCGTCGTCCCTTGCGTCAGTCGCTGTCCCAAAACTGGTTTCCAACTTGTTCTTGAGAGAGCTGCTCTCCGCTAATAAACGGACAACTGGACCACGCCCTTTCTCCAACTGAGGTTTCCTCCGGGACTTTGGCCAGGTCAAGACAGTAGGGATTTTTGGCATTACTCTTCAACTCTAACCAGCTTTGAAACTCATGAGAGTCCAAAAGGAGGGTGAGGAGATCAAACAAAACAAAGGGGTTTCTCTGCGTCTCACTCATAACAGGCCAAGTGTGAGCGGTCCTTTTAAACAACTGTTTCCACACCGGTCAGCTTTGGCGTGAGGATTCGTGGCGTTATTCCATTGTTGAGGTCCTCCTCAAACTCCAACAGCTGGCCCATGAAGTTGAGGTTTGGGGAGATGATGGGCCTCCGGGTTTTGACAAACTTGTAGGCGTCTGTCATAGTCATCCAGGTGTGCTTCATCAGGTAGGCGATGACGATGGTGGCTGATCGGGAAACCCCGGCCTGACAGTGGATAAGGAGACCCATGCCTGCCTGGTGTGCTTCCTCTGCAGACAGGATAAGGAAATCAGAACAATGGTCTGTTAGTTCCCTGTAAGGAAGGTTGAATGTCACACAAACTTTGCAACTTGTTTATGAATAAAATAAAACCCTTATCAATGACTTCCAGTTAGGTTCTCTATAAGGAAATCTAGATGGAAAAACCAAATCTTTCATTGAGTAAAAAAAAAAGACTTCTTAAAATGTGGATTTTTTTATCTTCAAGCCAGTTGTGGCATGCAATTAAGAACAAAGGAAATGTCTGTTTAAAACGCTGTAAAAATGTCCAGATTTCCTTTTTCTTTTACACTATGAATCCTAAGCAGTAACGAGAGTGAAACCGGGAGTGATAACTCACCAGATCATTGTTTGAGTCAATACCGGCACTGTTATTGACCGTCTGCAAATGAATTTCTGCCCCCCAAAAAATCTTTGCCTCTGTGTTTTCTAAGCATGTCTCTTATTCTGAAGTGAATTAGGTGTTTAAATTAGATTATTAATACAGCAAAACATTATATGTTTCTACAAGAAAAAAACTTTATTTCCTTTCTACTTTTTTGGTTATATAACTGTGCAGTTTTGTTGCTGCAGCTTCAACGAACAGTTCTTAAATAAAGCTTTGCAGGAAAAATGTGCACCTATGAATTCAAACGCCTCCTCAAAGTACTGCCGCAGGTTCTGTTTGTTGCTGTCGGTGGCAGGAAGTCGCTTGTAGATGAAGAGGCCTGTATCGTAGTGGTAAAGCGGCAGGTGGGTGGTGACATTTAAGATGTAGCCGATGTTCAAGCGCTGCAGCAGGTTGGCGTCCTGGGCGTCCTGCTCGTTCCCCAGGTACAGGAAGGGCAAGATGGGAGTCAGCTCTGCGTTCTCGATGTCAGGGGTGGAGGGCAGGGAGTGAGGTAGCGGCCCGGTCAGGCCAGCAGCTGCGCCCGGATCCAAGCCCTCGTGAAGGTGCAGCGAGTGCTCACACAGGTTTTCGTGGCTCTGCCTGAAATAGCTAAGGCCTCCTGTGGATGCAAAGTGAGAATGAATGCAATGTGTGATATAATGAGAGTGCATTTAGGCTAATAAAAAGGAGTCTTATGTTCTAAAAAAATACAAGTAGATCACTAACTTCACATGCACTTTTAAAAGCAGCAACAACAAGCCCTTGAAGACGCCTCCAGTCACCTGTCTATATGCTACCAGAAAACCTTGTCCTCATTATTACTGTACAGAAAGTAGGCACAATCTAAGACTTTAAAGCTGCTTCTACATACATGACATTCCTAAAAGACCAACTCCGATGAAAATTGTGTTTTTGGTGATTTTTAACACGTTCTTGGGGCATTTTTCTCATGATGTAGGATGTAAAGACAATTAAGCATAAAATTGCATTTCTGAGGTTTTTTTTTTTTAATTGTTGTGAATCAGGAGCATATGAAAAAATATTTGGACATTCGTGTCACAAATGTCATGACAAAGAAAATACGCCAAGCGGGTCACTAGCTCCCTATTCCGCTCCATTCGGATGCATCTACTTGCAGACGGCTAGATCCATGTACATCTTCGTTTTCCTATTCCAAGCTGTTCCCACATAAAACCAGCTTTATGCAGGGGTCCAAGTCGCAGTTGGCTTAGTGCTCACAAAGCAATAGTTGACATCATTATATGTGAGGTCATCTCGCAATTTCCCCATAAAGGGAAGCAGGTGGGAACGCTATGACCAACTGTCGCGCATCATCATAAAACCGCCACCATTTACAAACACATGACTACTATTGTAGTGAATAGATCCTGATTACACTTCAGTAAATAAAAAAAAAGGAAGTTCTTGAAAGCGGTGTGATGGAAAACTCAACAAAAGTTGGGGAGAAAGGGGGATTCCACTCAAAACTTCTTTTTTCCTTTCATTTCCAGCTTGAGCAGCAATATCAGTCATAAAACATGTGTATTTACTCTCAAAAGATTGCATTTAATAAATAATCATTAATATTTCTGCAGGTTTCAGTTCAGCAAGGATTCTGAGAATTTAAATTCTCCTTTTAAAGAGTGTTTTGGTGTGGCCAGCTGTCATAATTCCTAACTAAACTCGCTGGAGCTGGAACATGAGAGCATCTCTGTTATTTTTATGAGACCAAGCTTCAGTTCCTGTTTAGAAACAACCACTTCTGCCTTTCAGAGCCACTCCTCCAACCAGCTTGCTGCTCCCAAAGATGGAAAGCCCTCTGTTTATAGTAATTTTGGTGGATTACATGTAATCTATTACCTCTTTTGCTGCGGCACAGAAGCCTATTTTGATGGAATATCCCGACATAAGTGTGTTTACAGTAAACTGAGGCTGAGGTGTGATGGTAACTGAACAAATAATGGAGTATGAGTAAATTATTCAGCAGCGTGTACGCATTCATGCTCCAGATATGTCACTTTTACAACTGAATGAAGCAAGAACACATCACCTACTAGATACGGATGTGCACAATGGGAGAAATTGTCTGTTTCAGAAATTTAGAAAAGTGTCTTGGACAAAAAAAGTAAGGCTTTTTGATCCTTCTGCAAAGATAGTTTCTCGCATTTTGCAAGAACTGAGTCAGATGAGGCAAGATCTAGACGGTCTGCTTATTCCTCCCTCAGAGGCGAGCTTCAGAGAGACGCCTGCGCGAGGATGAAAAACTAGAAAGTCGCCTAGTCCATCAAAGCACATGGAGGACCAGGGGAATGAGAGGAGAACAGATGTGAAGAAAGAAGGATCAAGGTGCTGTTATCTCATGGCGGGCATTTAAGAAAGCCCTCCGACACGACACGGTGCTCCAGCTTCAAAAGCAAAGATAGAAAAAAACATGGCAGCGACCCAAAGACTGCAGTCTCAACAGGCGGCCTTTTTTACTAACAGCTGCTGTGGACGCCTTTGCAAAATGCTCATCAAGTAAGCAGCGAAGGAGGGTTAGCATGTGCTCAAGTATGAGAGGATGCAAACAGAGCAGGCATAGGCTGGACACACAAGACGATAATGCAACCACGGTGCTGACAGACAGTATCAGCTGACCAGAACAATAAAGGTCAAAGTTTAAAGCGGCTTGCCCACATTGCACACATATCGGTTAGCCCTTAGCATCCCTTAATCTCAGATTCTAACGCTTTTTTAAAACCCACGCCGATGAAAATCCTGCTTTTGGTGTTTTTAACACGTTCTTGTAGCATTTTTTTCTGACAAAAGAGGACATTTATCAAGAAAATTAGATCTCAAATTGCATTTCTGCACATGTCTTTATTCAAATCGTTGTGAATCAGGAGTAGATGAAAAAATACAGTTTGAAAAGCTAGCAGGAGAGCATGTAAACAGAGAGCTCTCAGGAACGGGGAGAGGAAGTGGGGACAGGGTTGCTACATGCCAACATTCCTGCCCACAACTCAAAGGCCCATTTCTAGACTCCTGCTGCTCTGGAGAAACTATGTCCTAGAAAGCGACACAGGTTTTTTTTTATTATTATCTTGGCTAAAATCAGCATACTCGTAATTAAAAGACCACTGGGAATGCTTTGAAAATAGATCAAAGGATGATCGGTGAGTCTTGAAGATGTTGTCTTTAAGATATCACTCTTTAACTCTACAAAAATTCCTACGTGATTGTTACCTTTGAGGATAATGGGATCCTTTCCCTCTCTCCTCAGTGATTCCAGGACCACATGCAGGGGCTGGCTGGACGTCAGCCGGTTCGGGTCCACGGTGCTCTCGTCATAAACCACAATCTCCTTGGAGAAGATGCCCTTGAAGGAGTCCTTGCCCTCGCGGCAGGAGATGAGATCCAGCACAGTGATCTTGCCCTGCTGCAGCCGCCGCCGGCTGATCTTGTCTGAGCAGTTGATGTGCACAGCTCCACGGATGTGGCTCTTGTTGTACTCCATGAAGGGCCGGCAGTCGATGATGACCGGCACCGGCCCTACAGGGTGACCCATGGGGCAGCATGTTATCCGCTTAGCCAGCTCATTGGGGTGGATGACCCTGACGGTGGACAGGGTCTTCACTGTGCCTGAGGTGAGACTGGGAACACTTAAAGCACCGTGGTTGCTGACCATAGAAGTGGGGGGCCCGGCATAGCTAAGGTTGGGGCTGCTGGCGCTCACCTGGCTGTGGCTGAGGCTCTGGCTGTCCTTCTCATATGTAGTCACAGAGCAACAGCTCGCACTGCTACATCCACACGACAGCGATCGCGTGGAGCCCTTGGATGAGGGCATATACGTTACAAGATTGGCCGTCGCCCTGATCTTCACCACAGTGGTGCTGATGACAGTGTTGCTGCAGCTGCCGGTGGCGATGGAGTCCAGGTAGCTGGTGTCCAGGCGCAGTTGGAGTTCCTGAGGTCGAATCGGCCTTGGCAGCGCCACCACAATTCTGTCGTCAAGGGGAGATGGAGGCATGGGGAGGCCGATGGCTGGACGTTTACAGAGAACTCAACAAGCGGCTCTGTGAGGATACAGACAAGCGATCAAGAGAGAGCTCGAAACTAGAAAATAGTGAACTCCTGCAGGGCTACACCCAAGTTGTTATTTAGCAATGACAGCACTAGTAAACAATGAAATCATCTCATCTGTGATATCTTTGTCACTGAGTAGTTATTATGAATCATCTTTCAAATACTGTGAGTGATGCCGATTTTTTTCTGATCCAAAGCAAGGAAAAAGATGAGTAGTACTGCATCAGCGCCACGCTGCAGTTTTGTCTCCGGGATGGAAAGTCAGTCTCTGAAATCAGGGTGGCACTTGCTCCTGATCAGACGGGCTCTAAGAGCGTTTGGTCCCGGTCTTTAATCCAAACGCACCCGCGCTCCAGCAGCAAATTCAAATAAAAAATAAAAAGCAGTCACCACTAATGGCAAAAAAAAAAAAAAAAAACATTGAGGAAACCGGCATGAGAACGTGCCGAGAATGCCAAATAAGAGGAAGTCATAGATGAACTGCAGTCTGAAGCACAGAATAATGTTTATTTATTTGTCGGAATAAAAGAATGCAGCGCAAATAAATGACAAATGTAATTAAACATTTACATTTCAACAGCAGCGTTTACATTTTATTCTCCATTACTGACAGGAACGCGTATTATTAGTTTGAACTCATCCCCAAAGTTGCTTTTAATGTGCTCTTACCGATGAGTTTGAGGTTGATTTTGTCCTCCCGCAGACAGCGTGGCCTCCATTCAGTCCGTCCCGGTGTTGTGTATCGCCAACATTTTTGCTACTTTTACCCGCTCCCCCAGAAATCATACCAAAGGCAGCCTGCCAGCCTACAGAAGTCACGCAGCGGGATTGACGTGGGGTCGGCCCAATGCGCGACTTCATTAATATTAAATGCTGTCCTCTGCGCGCACGCTAGCTCCGCCCTGCAGAGGGAGGAGCCCATGGGGGAAGCAGGGAGGGTTGACGTCACTGGAAACCAATCAAAAGTCTCTGCAGGAGGCGAGGTGTGTTCAATGACTGCTTGTAAACTAGACAACTGGAGGGAAAAGTTCATAAAAAGAATTGAAACACAGCAAATAACACGTCTGCTAACCACATGACGTTACAGTCTTACTCAGTTTTTAATTCAATGAAAATGAGTTGTATTTTGCAGTGTGTGGCAACCAGTGTTGAGTAAAATACGTTTAAAGAGTAATTGCTTTGGTATTACTGTAGTTGCTAGATGAAATCAAATTACTTCACTCATGTCCTAATTTAAAAAGTAATAAGCCAAAAGTTGAACGACAACACTTACTTGTTACTTTAATTTACATTTGTTTCGCTCACATTTACATTTTCAATAGAAAAAAAAGCTTATTGTGTGTTTTACTGTGGTGGATGATGGAATGTAAATGGGAAGTGTCTGGTCACCCCCTCTCTAAGCAACAGCGGCAGCCAGAGCCCCCCCAGAAACCTGTGTAGGATAGCAGAGCAAGGAAATCCTCTCGTCGGGCAACCCAACGTCAGCCACCCAGACTAGGGCCAGAAGGAACACCACAGGGACCCCCAGCGCCAGACAGCAGAAAGGCACAGGGGCACAGAGAACGCAAGGCCCAGCCCAGCTAGAGAACAGCTGTGCCAGGGGGGCCAGCACAAGGCCCCACCCACCAAAGAGCCCCCCAGACCCAGACGAGCAACCAACCCCAGGCACAACCCCCCCCAGGAGACTCGTTCCACGCTCCAGGCAGCCACCCATCTGACCTGCAGGAAGTCCACTAGAAAACAAGGCAGGGGTCACTCCCCTCCACCATGTGTATGTGTGTGTTTGATGGTATAGTGTGGTGCGGTAAGGGATGCGTTTAAGAAAAATGTTTCTTAAAGGAGCCCAGCCACTATAAGAGACCGGCACCTAAAGTAATAAACACCTGTTAGACCTGGCGTTTATTGGAGCCAGGCATCTATTAGAGACCGGCCAATATTGGAACATATACGGTAATAAAACAATAAAACAACTTCAAAATTTGTTGTTAACCAGACTGTTTGTTTGTTTGTTTGTTTCTATACATATGGCTTTAAGAAAGGGAGTTAATGGGAAATCCCTCCTTTCTGAAATCAGTCTCAAGTGGTCATTTGAGGAACTACAAAATTGGGTCTTCTGAGTTGGTTTTCGAAAATTGCTACAGAAAGTGTGGGCTTGGAAGTGACGTGATTAGTCATTTGATGTCAGTTTTCCAGCTGGGCAGTCTTAGCCACTTTGGTGAAATGTCACTGAGCCCTGACCTTTCAAAAAAGAGGAGCTGGTGTACGTACATGCACAACAAAAGACAAGTTTTTTCTAATTCCTACATATTTTCAAGTGATCATGGAGGTTAATCGTTTGTCCTTATTCTGATATTGTCACTAATGTAAAGGTGAGAAGTTCGATTACCGCTCAATTTTCTTCCAATAGTGTGTTTTCCTCCTGCACATTGTTTGCATTTTCTGCTTTGTATTGTTTATATGTTGTCTGGTCACTCCCAGTGAACAGATTTAGTGGTCATGTAAACAAGCTTTACAGCATTAGGTTGGTGACTTTGTTGTGTTTCCATGCATTCTGTTCAAAGCTTTAGCGTGTGGTGTGGTTCTGGTCAGACCTGTATCTAGAGCAGCTGCAGGTTAAACAATTTGATGGTCAGAATGAAAAACCCCTCCACATCAATAAACAGTAAACTGATAATCACCATGACATCCATGAAGACATTTGATTTAATCTCAAAGAATTATTTTATACCTGTGCTGTCTGGCAGAACTGTCTTGACTTGTAGTAAAGCAGAGTTGTACTTTTACTTCTGCAACTCAATAAAATCACTCCTTGAAATGCAATTGAGAAAACAGAAAAAGAAACTGAATAAAAAACCCCTTTGTTTTGTCTTGTTTGAAACAATGTCAGTTCTCTCGTTTGTCTACGGTTGACTCATGAACAGAAATGTTAACCCGCTCCAATAACCCCCTGACTGTTGCTCAAAGCACTTCGTTTAACTCCACTGAGCATTGGAAAAATCAGCTCACGAAGGCATCATTTCAAGGTTGAGATTTCACAGGAATTATCTGAAAGAAAAAAAAGATGCATATCAAAGTTTTCATTTGTCATGATTGTGTAGTTATGGAACACTTTTCTTATGGCCTTCACTCCAAGCTTTACAAGCTTTAACAAATTCCTGATTTGAGTCAAGATTTACAAACAACATTGTTAAACACCATTCATTATTGCACTGTCATTTCTTCTTTTGAGTGTTTCGGACCAACCTTTGGGATTTAACTTGAATTGAAGAACCACAAACTTTAATGAAAATGTCGATCTAATCAAAAGATCAGTTTGGTATTGCAGCACAGTATCCATTCTTTTTTTTTTTTTGCTCTTTCTCCAAACATTTGAGCTCCATTTCTTCTCCCCCTGTACATTGATCTTTAACCTTCTTTAGTCTCTTTTAGGTCTTTTTCTTCGTGACACATGCACACTTTTGGGGTGTGGGAAGATTTCGCCGTTCTAAATTCAGAAAATGTTGTCCTACCAGCAAATAAGTTACGAAATGTTTCGCCTTTTGCAGTTGTCACCTCTTCCGTTCCATTCTGTACATATTTTTAAAAAATGTCCTGTCTGGTGGAACTGGAAAGAGATGAAATAAATCATTCTTGTGCAAGACAGATTTTTTTGACTCTTACAGTAAAGGTTAAGCAAACTTCTCCTTCAGCGCAGTGTGGGTTTATTTATGTAATGCCTGTTCCTTTTCTCATAGTCTCTTGACTGAAAGTTGTTTTACAAAAATTCATGAGAACAAACTGATAGGAAAAGAACACTTAAAATATTAAGACAAATTAAGTCTAGATTTAAGACTTTTTTGAAAAAAACAGATAAAAAGTGATATAAATTCACTCTTCTAAACCTTTTTAAAGGTTTTCTGCTCCTTTTCATTTATTTTTTAAACTTAAAATAAAACTGATAAAAAATGAGCTTCAGGGAACCAACGATCGATTCTCAAATGTGCTATTTCTTAACATTTTTAATACTTTCTCTGTTTGTTTTTAAAGACTTGCGTGTCCTTTCTACTCAAGGACAAAAAAACCTTTTAAAGTGGTGTTTTAATTGGCTTTGATAATGTACTGAATATGATTAAGAAAAAAAAAGGTGTCCTTCTCATGTAAAAAACACAAAAGTCCTGGTGGTAAGAGGTGGGGCTTTTTTTGGCAGGTGCAATGAAACTCGAGTTGCCAAGTTGGCTGACAGTACTGCCTCATTGCCTCAGCAAAAGAGGTCCCACTGGCTCCAGTCCCCAAATATAATCCAAGCACTCAGTTTATCCTCACTGGCAACCTGAAACAATGCGCGGCGTGTATTATCGCTACTATTTTTAGCTCTTTGCAATTATTTTTAAACAGTCACAGCTGATCGAACTTGGATTCCCAGCGACTCCAGTTTCACTGTTAAAGGGTAAAAGAACACATGTTGTACCAACAGACACACAAGTCATGCTTGGATTCAATTTTTCATATTTACATGCTTAATATAGCATCGCTTTTTATAATTATAGACACAAATGAATGTCAAACACATGCAAAGTATCAGTACTAAGAAATCCACTCATTAAACAGCAGTAACATCTTCTGTGGAGGCCCTTTAAAACCAGCTAATGGAGAGATAATATAAAGGACAATTGTGAGCAATGTTTTTATCTCTGCTTACAAACACATTGTGTTCCAAATCTTGTGTTAAATGTCATCTTTCTTATGAATCAGCAATGGGAGATAGTAGAGAGGGTGCCATTTTACATGGCTGAGCATATATGTTTATTTCTAGTAGTGCCTCATGAGTACATTTGTAAAAAAAGAGGCTAAAGTAAAGATACCTTTTTTAGTCCCTTAAAAATGTATCTGAATTGGATTGTTTAAACTTGTGATGCACAAAGTTTTAGTCATTTGTTAGCCATTCAAACAATTTCAACTTTATTTTGAAGGATGACAACCACTGCAGGAATACTTCCTGTTGTAAACCAGATAAAAGGCGATCGAGAAATAAAAATGTTTCCATCCAACAGAGCCAAATCCTCTACGAAGAACGTCACTGAAAAATCAAATCATCTGACAGAATGATGATTGAAGATGTCAAGTTAAAAAAGACGTTTGGAATTATTAAAGCAGTTCACCTCGAACTGTAGTCCACAATCTGATCACTTATGTAAATCCAGCCAGTTCAGCCAGTATGCCAGATTTCATCAGTCTCATTTACAGTTAGTGATGACAGAATTTGTTTGCCTTCAGGAAAAAGGAGATCTTTTTTTCCATAAACAAAAGGGAATCCATCAACAGAAACAAAGTCACGCAAATAAAAACAGAAATTGTGAAATGTGGATAGATTAGTTTAGTTTAGCAACTAACTATTTTTATATTTTATGACTGACTTTATGTTTTTGTACAATTATCAGTGTGAATCCCATTGAGACAACTGCATTGTAATATTGGGCTACATAAATAAAATGCATCCATTTTCTAAACCAGTTTCTGTCCCTTTTGGGGTCACCGGAGTTTAACCCAGCCACTCGTGGGCAAAGGCAGGGTACACCCAGGACAGGCTACCAGTCTGTTGCAGGGCCACAATCACACACTCATATATCCAGGGACAATTTACGAGACCAATCAACCAATGAAGCATGTTTTTGGATGGTGGAAAGAAGCCAGACTCCTCTGGTGAACACCTACGTGTGTACATTTGGAATATGCAAACTCCAAACAGAAGGGTCCCCCAGTTGGGGATTGAACCTCCTTGCTGTGAGGCAAGAGCACTAACCACTGCACCACCTTTCAGCCCTAAAAAAAATTAAATAAAATTGAATTGAATTCTGCATTGTAAAACAATGATTTATAGCTTTTTATAACATATCAGTGAAAAGAGTTACATAAATCAACCAGCTTTATCAGTCAATGAAATTGCCCCAGTTATTGTTTATTTCCAGTAAATGACATAATCAAGAATTCATTGAATTAGATCATTTTTAGGAGGAGAAGCAGATCCTCTGTTTACTGAAGGTAAAACATCATAAAAAATGAGTTAATGAGTCTGGCTTTTATTGGGTAAAAAACCAACAATATTTTAGACGGTTCTTGTATTTTAATCAAGCATGGGAGAGGAATGCTCATGCTAAGGGCTTCCTATTATGAAGTTTAGATAAACAGACTCTTGCCTTTGGAATAAACAAAAAATAATAAAAGACCATCTTTCTGAAGCTTAATGTTTCCTTCTTTAGTTTTCTTTTGTGGTTTCAGCAGGTTGGATTTCAAAATAATTGTTGAGTAAAAGTCACTCACAAAATTTGACACAGAGCTTCCTTTTCGATCTCTCTTCTATCTAAATTTTGAAAAACGGATGTAGAGTCAAGATTAAAAAGAGGCTACTAAAGCATTCTTGAACACCTCAAATCAGCTGCAATAGTGGCTCAACTTTTTGTTCTGTTGATTTGTCTAAGCATGTCATTGAACATGCTCAGCATTTTGTACAGTTTTGTTTGTTAGCACAATAATTAAGTAGACTGTGGAGATTTATATTGGATTTTTAAGGAAACACCAGATGATTACTTCAAAAAAGTAATTCAAATGCCAAAAACAAAAATCTAAAGTTGCATCCAAATTTCCTCACTACTTAGTACACTTGGCCTTTTTTTCAGGGTGTCCAACTCTACAATTATAAAATCTAGTGCCTTGGAAATTTTCCAAAAGTCACTGTGAAAAATTAGTTTGCATCAATTCTCATTAAATAAGCAAATAAAGACCACGATTGTGTTTGAAGTGCTTATTTAAAAAATGTATTTACATTCATTTTTTCATCATCAGAACACAGTGGATTCATAAATAGTCTTTGTAAAATTTTCATATTTACAAGTGTTTTACTTCAGCAAATGGGTGTCATCATATTTGGTGCTTAAATTTTTTTTTAAAAAGTAGTGAGCATGTGTCCAAATTGCATTGAGATTCAGGGAACAGGATAGTCTTACACTATATAATCTATTAGGGGTTGGGGGGGGGAATTTGGACATAGCCTAAATCAGTTTTAGGGACTAAATTACTTAGTTTCAGTCTTTTCTGCTTGTTTTCTGACTGCGAATTAAGTATTAATCAGGCAAGACCGAGTGGTAGTTAAATACGATTGGTGCTCTCTCAAACCACATTTCAGAAAAAGGCTCTCTTCAGTGAGATTTTCTGGTATATCGAGAAGACCGTGTTCTCTTTATAAATGTCAGGCCGTGGAAAAAATGACAAAGTGTGGCTTTCTGTGTCTGTTATGAGATAATGTCAAAGCTTGATGCAAAACACAGTTAAGGGCTCAGGCTTTTTTTGGTGCATGGAAAATGTGAGTAATCATGGTGTGCTCTAACCCAGATGAAAGACCTTCACCACTTCCTGTCTTCAGCAAGGTGCAAATGCAACGTCACACGAGCAGTAGCAGCACAGATACATCAACCTAAAGTAACCTTGAAAACAAGTTATCATGTTCATTTAGCAAGGTCAAAGAGACAGTTAGAATTACAAATGAGCCCATTAACTAATTGCAGTTATGAACCTTAAATATGCAGCTCTCTTCCTCCCTCCAGTATTTTCTCCCATCTGGGATTCAGAGTCATTCCTCTTAAAGCTGAAGATTCAATAAATGAGAGAATGTTGTTACTGCCAATGGCTCCTGAGAGAGAATGGCACAGATGGGCTAACTGCAGACTCAACAGCTTGAAAAGCAACATGTCCAGTGATGGTAAGGAAGGACGCTGCCAAGGATTCAACAGCCTGTCAACCTATGCTTCTTCACTTTCTGCACATCGAACAGCTTCTCCTCTGGTTTACAAAACACTGCAGTATTTAGGGGTTTCTATTGTCTTAATAAAATGATAATAATAAAGACCCACAACCATGTTTTTGGTTTTTTAACATGTTCTTCGGGGATCTTTCCGATGATAGAAGACATATATTAAGAAAATTAAGCATAAATAGCATTTCTGAGTTTTCCTTTTTCAAATAGTTGTGAATCAGATTTGGACAAAAAATGCTGTTTAAAAAAGCGTTTGTTTGTGATAATACAAAATGTGAAAATGTGAAATGTGAAAATACAATGTTATAGTTCACGAATTTTGATGGTGAAAAAAGCAATTGTGTCTAAGGGGTTCATTACTTTCATTTCACTCAATCACGTTTTGACTTCAAATAAAAAAATAGAGAACTGCAACTGAATTTTAAAAAAAACTCTTAGAGGGTGTTTTTTTTTTGTTACCATTATGAGATTAAAGCTCTCTAAAGTCCTCTCTATTCAGACTTAGATTGTCACCACAGCCCCCACTCAAACGAACCCTAATTATTTTGTTACTCAGACTTCATTTTCATTAGTAAGTGACATTTAAGCTGACATTCAGACCTGGCCCTTGTATTCAATTAGCATAGTCCAACTGTGCCTGTTTTCTGATTCTCATTAAAACAGATTCTGTTTTATCTGGAAAAAAAAATGTTTTCTAATTACAGTAATTTATCCTTGTATTCATATAGTCACAGTTGTGTGAATCAAATTAGACGATTGAAAATGGTACAACCCAATCAACCACGAAAGCTTGTAGAATCAGTTATTGGTGTAATGGCCTAACGTTATTGTTTTCTCAAAAACACGATCAGGTTTATGCCATTGTTTTTAAGGGTGAGGGTTAGGATTCTGAGGCAGAAAGTCAATATTTCCTCTAACTGGTCGATTCTAAAGTCAGTCAGTATTAAAATCTGCTTGTTTGACCTGAATTTCTGTTCTGTTTACTTGTTCCTTTCTTAAAGAGTACCACAAAACATTAACATTATCAATACACAACATAAGTATACAGTACACATCCTTATGTGTAACATGAAAAAGTAATATGTTTGATTGATAATTTGATTTTGGATTTGATTGCTTTATTTCAAGCATTGATTGTAGACAATACAACAACAGCAACAAAATGCCACAGATTTATCAAACTCATTATAACATTTATGAAATGCATCATACTGTTCATGTAATACATTACTTTTGTGATGAGTTACTTAAGCTTTCAAAAGCAGAGAGTGGTGGGACAGGGATGGAACACTGATGCTGCAGAGCAACATCTGCACGCGCAGGACATTGATTTTTACAAGGATGAGGACAATTGTTCTCCAGTTCAGGAGCTTTGTTACGCTCTTACGATTTTTGACAGAGGGTTAGACACCATTTAGCTCACTGAAAGTTATTTCTTCTTGTATTTCAGCCTGTTCCTTAGCTTAGCTACAGCTGTTTAACAGTCGACCTTATATTTGTCTCTTGTTAAAGCAGGTACATCTACATTGATATATCTAGACATATATATGTTTGATTGTTTTTTTCATAGAAAATGAAAAAGCTTTTAGTTTGTTTAAATACAAATCCTCATAATAATAACAATAATGCTACAATGTTGTTTTTTTTTTTTTGAGAAAAGACTTATGGAGATTTTATTTAAAAAATAACATACTTTTACAGTTTTCTAAATCAACTCCAATATTGGAAAGGCAAACTGACGGTTTCTTTTTATTATTATGTATCCGGTGGACTCTGTTTAATGAATAAGTGGGTAATTCCCACAAATTTTACACCTAGGTTTGTTTTGCAATGACACACTTCACTGCTCAGAATAGACCAAACCGGGAAGATACATCACTGAGTTACAACAGTCCCCATGCAGTGTTCTAGCCAACAGTCTTCAAGCCATCATACACACACTGTATGATCCTTCATGTAGAGACAAGAAATTTAAACATTTTTCATGTTTTACACTAGGGTAGTGTTACCTACTCATACTTCACTTCTTCTGTGTGGTTTTTTTTTCACTCTTTATGACAAGAACGTCAGTTTTAACATACAGTGCTGCTAAACCACACCAGAGTTCACTTGCATATTAAATATTTCCCAAGTTTTCAGGTAAACCAGGGTTAGCTTGTTTGGTTCATAAAGCTCCATCGATTGATGAGATTACAAGTTTATCCAAAGGCTAAATTCAGTCTTTGCATTTTATTTTGAAAGTCACCCTTTTTCTCAAGGAAAAACTAAATTCATGTAATTCAGTCACTGCTGAGGATCTAAATAAACTTCAGGTATATCCTCCAACCAAATCCCAACTTCACTGGTTTATGAAGTGATACTAATTGTGCGCAACACGCTGTATTCTTAGATTCTTTTACTTCCTTCCATGATTGGGTTTCTATTCCATGTAGTGTGTTTAAGCCTGACTTCCCTTTTTTCGTTAGGAAGTCCACTTGTGGGTAAAATTTCACCTGCCTTAAATGTTTTCCACTTGTGAAAAATGTTGGGACTCATGGAGAAAAATGTCAATAAGAAATGTAAGTTATTCTCAATTCAATGGTTTGGGGGGGGTTTTTAAGTTCTATGTGAGGATTTTGCCCCTTGCTTAATGTTCTGTTCTCATGCTTGCCCTGCCCCACAACAGTCTCACCTGGTTTCATGTGATAATTAGCCGCATCTGTCTTCACTTAAGTAAATCATCCTTAGCGTATTGAATTGTCTGGTTTTCAGTCGATCTGCTCTGTCCTTCTTTTGTTTCTCCCTTTGTTTTATTAACTTATGTTGCATTTAAGTGTTTGTGTCAAGTGTTTTTTTTTATTGAAGTTTTTAAGTTCCCGCTGAGTCTACTGTATTTTGTGTCCCCCACCATTGGTTCCTGAAGCTTTACTCTAAAATATAAGAACCAAAACTGTATCATAATACCTCAAAAGTATGATAAAAATTTGAAAAATATCCTAAGTCATACCCACCTTCCATTGAGTTCAGTCTCAGGCCTCGGTTCTGAAACACTAAGATCATTGTGAGGAAACACGTTAAAAATGTGTGTATATATATATATGTCATCCGCTAAATTTACAAATGATTCCAGCAGCGTTTATGTGGGAAGACTAGTCAGAGATCTTTGTGAGAGGTTCAGGTACAGTTTATTCCTAACAAAAACAGCTCCATCGCTAAACTCTGAGCAGCCAGTCCTATTTTCTCTGAGTTCAGCTGGTCTGTTCAGTGTCAGCCATCCAAGCTGGCATGTCCCCTCATCTGAAGAGTGCCAACCTGTGTTTGTGGTTACTTAGCAACATCAAAAATATTTTCTAGCTGTTGATCAAAAGATTTAAATATTTGCTTTCAGTTTCTCTGCACATAAAGTGAGCCGGGATTCGTCACTGTTGTGCTAAAAAGAGAACTTAAATTTTAGCTCAAGGTTTTACAAACTTGATGATAATCTTGAAAATATACTCTTAATTTTAGGGTGGATTTATTCAAGCACCAACTCATAGTAAATAGCATATAGATGTGGTGATGATTTGTATTTCTTTTTTTTTTACATTCAAACCCGTGACCCCCTTCGACCTCCTGTGAGTGCCTATGTCTTTAAATAATTTGCATCTGGTCACAAGCCAAACATCTGCTCCTCGTCCAGCAGGTTTTAGGATGCACTCACTGCCCTTAACATCTGAACCAGAGAAGCATAACAAAATATAAATAACAATGACTTGCTCTGCACTTGCTGGTCATCATGTCTAAATAGCAACCGTTTCTATGATGGGGGGGGGGGGTCACCTGCTGCATGGCTATGAAGGAGGAGGACATTTTAGGTCTGAATGGTTCCTCCCAAAGGAGGATGAGCTTTAGCCTGAGTTTGCAGCTGTCTTCCTGTTTTAGAAATAGATCGCAATGGACCATTAATACAGAAGTATTGTAGATCAATGAGATACAATAATCTAGTTCTCGATACATGAGCAAATGCCTGAGAAAAAGCTGGAATTCTGCAGCTTTCTCAAGATTTCTAACTCAGCTGTGAATTTGTGTCATTTACTTCCTTAGTTTTAACATGTTCTACCAAATAAGAATAACCAGCCAAACAAACAAATGCACTTGGGTCAGTGAAGCTACGTTCACACACTATTCTCAATAGAAAGTCTATCTAAACGCACATAAATGTGCATTTCAGGCTTCCACGTTCAAAACTCACATTCACACGCATTTTAAAGACCAGTGTCAGGATCTAGATGCAAAACACATGGCCATTAACAGGTAAACCAGAGTTTTGACCAATCAGGGAATCGGATTTGGTGGTGATGTATGGATATCATTCTCTTTAATTCACAGGAGTGTCAACTGTTTGAAGGTTGATCATGGCAGAGACATTTGTGAACATGAGTGTTTTATTGAACAACAGACGTTTTCAAGTTTATTAACATTCAAAGTGAACGTGTTTGCATCTGGATTTGATTTTTTTTTTATGCATAAAAGTTTGAAGATCTGTTCTCTATACTTAATTTCACTTTGCTCTGAAAAACTAAAATCATTTTTAGATTTTGATTTATTTTGATAATACTTGAGGTTTTTTGTTGTTTTAAAAACTGTTTTCTCAACCAAATAGAAAAGAAAACATATTTTAGAAACACTCCTTGTGTGCTTTGCCACACAAGCTTATACAAATTAGGAAAAAAAAAAGTTATTATTGCTTTTTGTGTCTTAGTTGGGGTGTTAAAGAGTTAAGTTATGGTTTGCTCCTTGCAATGTTCTCTTCCCACCTCAGTCTTAGGCTTCATTTGGTAACCATTCCAATAAGTTTCTGAACAAACATTGCTTTTTATCTCTGGACTCAGCCGTCTTCTCTTTGAAGAATTATATTAGTGGGAGTTTATGACCCATCCTCTTTTGCTATCTTTATCTGAGTCTCCTTGAGAAACTAATGACCTCCTCTCATGTTCTTTTCTTTGTGTTCAATCTGACAGAGTGGACACTTACAGAGCGGGAAAGCTGATGAGAATGCAGACAGATAAAGGCAAACAATTGAAAATAGAGAAGTGATATGTGTCATTTGTTGATGTCATGCCTACAAATGTCCAGGGTGACAGCGGCCGTGGTAACGGCCTGAGTCAGAGGGTGACATCAACGGTACAAGCTGTCAGACAGGTTGTGAAAGGGCTTAGTTCCACACTCCCATTGTTCGCTGGTTAATGCCGTTATTCAGCGTGCCACCAGCCTTACTATTAGTTAATCTGACCTAACACAATGTTAAACACTGCACAAAGACACATAAAACAGCAAATTTCATGTCAGCATTTAGCACACCACCGCAGGGTTTGAATACAAAAAAAGTAGTTTTTTTAGGTCAAGCAATGAAGGTTAATTAGCACCTATTATAACACTTTTTCTACTTATTTTTTGTTTTGTTTTTTCAAAACGCATATTAAGTATGTAAAAATTGTAAATATCATCTTGGTGCATACTTATTTTGGTAGAAAAATGAAAAATATTTGATTGTTAAAACCAAAGTGTGCCTGTTTGTGTTGCAAATTCCTTCGTCATTCTTAGCAGGGGCACTGTGGTTCAGTGTGACTCAAACCAACATTGACCCACATGTTTATTTAAGCAGAAAATGCTATGTTTACTTCCATCTGAGCTACATTTGTGAAGCAGCTTTCTTGGAAAAACATTCAAAGAACAAACAGATTGAGGTTTTACAACTCGATCGCAATACTTGGAAAACCCATTGTTTGTTGTTTTTACCTCATTTTGTTTGCTGACAAGACATTTACAAAATACTGTTTCTTGTTTTATTTTGATAGAAACACTGGTGTGAATGTTTAAATTAGGAGAACGTGTCCTCTGCAAATGAGGAGTGCATCAACTGTTTTAACAATCTGTGCTGTAACTAACATATTTCAGATAAATTCCAATGGCAGTCCTGTGATATTGAGTTTATGTACGTATTGTTTAGTATTCAATTATTTCAAACACAGTTACAGTAGATGCTAATTTATGATTTGTTTGTTGAAGCTAAGATGCTTCCACCACTAAAAAAATGCTCCTCTGGGCTGCATTCAGATTTACGACATGCTGACAGGAACAAGTTTCAGAGTCATCCCAATATTGTTTGGCAAATTGATAAACTTGTAGCTTTAAACAGTCGTGTTTAGTTTTGTGAAGAATAAAAATCCCACGGTCCAAATGAGCAAATTCATCCAAAGAACAACTGCTACATGCAGTTCTGCCAGGTCACTTGTGGGTGGGGGTAAGATCTTACAGTCTCTGCTTCAGCTGGTTCCAGACATGCTCTGGGGTTCAGGTCAGAGGTCATTGCTGGTCATACCAATTAAGGCACTCCCACTTCCTGAAGTTGAGTTGTGACAATTCTGGCACCATATGGTGGAGCATAATCATCCATGAACAGAAAATTGGGGATGTTCTGGTGAAATTGGAGCATGATGATAGTTCGATGATGTCTCTGAGGTAAGAACATGCAGTGGCTGGATCATCTACAATAACCAAATCGGTTTTGCGCTGACTGGTGATGCGTTCCCAGACTGTTGCACCTTCTCAACCAAAGTCATGGGGACCATGTCGAGTTTGACGTTTTGTTCACCTTGCATTCTCCAGCAACACTGACGACCATCATTTCAGCGCTGGGTGACCCAATGCTCATCAGTGAACAGGACAATGGACCATTGCTACATTTTCCAGATCAAATGGTCTTGTAAATGACTAACGGCAGTGTCGTGGTGTCAGTGGAGTCTCCTGCAATGGTCGTCTGGCATTCAAGTCAAAGCGGTAGAGTCAGGTGACACTTTAAAGCACACCAAGTTCCCTGCAACATCTGAATGCCTACTACCAACCTATAGGTGTGCCATGGCCAGGTGGTGCTGCTCGTCTGTTAAGGGATGTGTGTCTATGGCTGTTCAAATGATGAACTTGGAATGACTTACTTACAAAATAAGCTCTATATACCCACAGAATGTTGAAATTAATGCCACATTGAAAAAGTTTTTTGCTTAGAATTTTTTGGTTTTGCCCCAATAAGTAAGACACATTGCACAGAGTGAGGCCACTATGTAGAAAACCCAAATGAGGTGCGTCCATACCTTCAATACAATTACCTCTTTATACTGAAAATCTGTGAACAAACACTGTGTATACAACAACCGCTGAGTTTTTTGACAAAATCCCTAATAAGTAGTGTAGAGTATTTCCAAAAGACAAATTGTGCTGTAGTATAAAGACGTTCATCCTTTATTCAAGAAGCAGATTTGGTCAAACATTTCTTCTATCTCCTTTTCAATGCAGTTCTTTCAAACTCTGCTACAGACTTGAGCTACAAAAAATCTGCAGTGGTACCCATCAAAATATGAAGGACTTCTGACTAACTGGTTGGTTTGGAATGAAAATATGTTGAGCTACCAGATTCTGTGGAGCGATGATTCATCCACAGAGGTAACCATTTTGGCATTGATAAAGGTTACTGCTGCAAGTGGTGGAACCAGTGAAAACATTTTTTTTTCTTCTGCTTACGTCACTTATGCACCATATTCAAAGTGGTTGATCTATAAACACAGATAGATGCACTTCAATCTGTTGCTAGAAAATATCTGATCAGTTCTGATTAATGTGGTTTCTGAGTTTCTTCTATACTTGATTGAATACTTTCTTGGAAGCCATAAACCTCTGTGACAATCAGTGTGTCGGATGTCAAAGTGAAGTCCCATTGAAAGGTGAAAGGTGTTGGGTTTTTTTTTTTTTCCATAGCCAGACATACTGGAGGAGGTGCTCATTGTGAGAGAAATGAGTAACAGTAGGAGAACAGAGACAGACAGAGAAACAGATGGCTCATGCTCTCCAGTTCTCACATTCATTTAAATGCACTAGGTTTTGTTGTATTTCCCAACATACGTATGCAGAGGAACAGATCCTGTCTGGGTCAGGCTGAACTTTCGTGTGGTTTGAGGTACATTACAGAGAGTTACAGGTGGGTGACATGAGTCATCCAGTTTACGTAACTTAAACAAATAATCTGACAATTCTTGAAAGGGTTTTAAAAATGTCTCGTTTGTTCCCGAAAGCACAGGAAACAAGCAGAACACGAAGGTGTGAATGAGTGCACGAACTCATTTTGATGGTCCTAACACCAAACAGCTAAAGAATTTATACCAATTTCTTCAAATCTGAAGTAAATGAGAGTAGGGGAACCGTTTTCTCACAACTGTATACATTTTTGTGAAGATCACAAACTGATCATGTGAAAACCCTTAAAAGTGACACTTTTTAAATCACTCGTTTTAACTTGTTATTTATTTTTGTTGTGCTGTCTAACCCAGGCGTCTGCAACTTTTAAGGCTAAAGGAGTAATTTAGGGCAGTTTTTTTAGAGATGTAAAGTCCTTCACTATTGATAAAAAAAAATACATTTTATTTATGTTTGTGTAACTACTCTTAAATTTACAAAATGTAGTTTTTAAATGTTTACAATAACTCCCTTTGAAAAGTGATATTTTTTAATATTAGAACAATTTTAACTTATTTTACTTTTAACAGCGGCGCATGCAAGTTTCTTTCAAAATAAAATACTACCCAGTGTTACAGAAGATCCTCCTGCGGCAGCAGATTTAATAGTAAATAAAAACACAAGAAAGCCGAGTTAAACATGGATTTTCCTATCATTTTATAATCTTGATGCTCCGTCATCCTTTTTCTATTACTGTTAGGTACGAACATGAAAATATTGATGTAGAAGCAGAAAAATTTTGTTTTTAAATCTATAGATGTAAATGGAATATATATATATATAATGGAATTATATATTTCAAGAACTTTGCCTTAACTCTGTTTAGCAGAAGATAAGAAAATGTGCTTTTATCTTATTCAAATAAACCACTCTGACAGTAGATTAAACCTTCTACCATTTTTTTCTTAGCTATCTGACATGTCAAAAATCCTACCAGAAAAAAAACTTGATGTACCAAAACAAATTAACCAAAACTACAAAGCCATTTTTAAAAATTAGCTGCATTTGTCTTCAGACCCAAAAAGCTACCGTGGAGGGACAAAAGTGCCGCCTGTGGCTCCAGAATCTCAGGTTGTAGACCCCTTGTCTAACCAGTGAACTGAGATCACCAGCTACATTTGCATCTATGTCTGGAGGTGGTTTCCTGTTATTTAGAGTAATTCAGTCCCTGCAACGTTTATTCTGCCTTCATTCTACCTTCAGTTTCTCTTAATCTATCAAACTTTACTAAACTTTACTAAACTACTTTAATTCACTACTTCACCTGGTCAAAATATACATTATTCAAAATGGAAGTGCACACATACTGAATTGAACTGTTGTGTGAATTTGTAATTTGTGCATCAACTTTCTAAACCACTTTTTTATTTTTGCTGTCAGCTTTCAAAAGACTCATAATCATGGATAATATTTTGAGCAGCACAGCAGACTCACTTCTTCATTTCACCAGGTATGCTAAAAAAATAACTAACTTAACTGTGTGACATTGCATCGCCCCCCTGTGGCGTGCTGAGCTTATCTCAGCAACTGTCAGTCTAAGGTCATGTCAGGGAAATGGGAGTGCAACTACTACAGAATTTGACCTCCAGAAGATATTTTTGGTCTTAAGGTCTGGTATTTTCTCCCAGTTGGTGCACAACACAGAAATCTCCAGGTCCAGCGCAGAAATCAGCTCCGTCTTTATTCTCCTAATACATTATTAAAAGCTATTTTTGCTACCGCTCTCACTTTAAGAACAAAGATACTGCAGTTGTCACTTTCAACTTCCCAGACAGAAAAGAAAGGGTATTTTAGGAGCCTTTTTTTCCTCATGTCTTGTTGAAGTTTTACAAGAATCGACTCCCCTAAAGCATTTTTTTCCTCCCAGCAGCTGTCAGCAGTACAAGTGTGTTGAGAGCCTCTTGTTCTTGCTGTTCAAACAGGCCATCACTGGTCTGGAATACACCCATTATAAGCAGGTTGCTCCACCAAAGACATTTAATTATGATAAGACACAAAGCTGACTCGCATGAGATTTTAATGAAAGCCTTCCTTTTTTTTTTTTTTTTATCATTTTTGATCTTCACATTCTGAGCTGCAGCTTTGGTTTTTTTTCTTTTGCTTTAGGAATGCAGCACTACGGAACACCTTAGTATGTAAAATGCAAATTGTAGGGCAGAACTTTAATAGCATCCCTTCTTTTGCTTCTCTCTGAAACCCCACCACACATCAAATGTCTTGCAGAACTACTGATGTTTTACACAGCACTGCTGTAGGAAGTCTGGAGTTTAGGTTACAAATCCTAGGAGCCCTGCAGAACCAGCCAAGCGAGACCCTGAGCCACCAACTGCATGGTGCATCAGTGTGCTTGTAAAGTGAGGGGGAAACTCAATTAAACCTTACATGACAAAAATGTCCAAGCTTATAAACATCCATCCTTCTGCATTTTACAGCTTCTGCAACCTGCATCAAATATTAAACACCAATAATTATTATGTCTGCCATTCTGATGTCAGGTTGAATGTATGGATCTCTGGGCTGGATGGGGTTTTTAGGAGCCTGTTTAAGTCTTCAGATGAGCTTTCAATTTTTTCTTTTTTTTTAAACCTGCAGATTTAACAGGACAGTCCGTCTCAGGTGGACGTCCGATAAAATCAGAAAAGATGAATTTTAGAAGGAAGCAACACATGACCATATTCTAAGCTGTCATCATTTTTTAAAGATGATATTAACTATTAATTCTAATTCTCTACACACTGAATAAAACAGATCACTTTTAAATCTTGGTTACATCAAGTGTCTCTAGAGATCAACATCAGCAGTTAGAAAGTTTTACAGG
Source organism: Adrianichthys oophorus (assembly GCA_036245035.1). NCBI lineage: Eukaryota > Metazoa > Chordata > Actinopteri > Beloniformes > Adrianichthyidae > Adrianichthys > Adrianichthys oophorus. The sequence goes on from BSAI01000101.1 coordinate 23,132,567, forward strand.
AAATAAATTAGGCACTGAATGGTATATTTGGGAATAATTGAAAAGTCAAATAGAAATAATGTGGATAATTTCAGTATTGTTGAAAAAAAATGCATTTTTAAAATTGAATGTTATCAATTGTAGCACAATTCATTTAAGTCTCCTTAAAATGTGATATTCATAATTAAATAATAGTAAAAGAGATGGATTTGCGTCATTGGTACTTTGACTTCTCATACTGATATCCTACTGATATCTGTAGTAGTACTGATATATCCTTTCTGATATCCTACTTTTTATTAGATTTAATTTAGCAGATTTGACTTACAGAAGTATATATAACAGAAGTGCCATTAAACACAAATCAAAATCATATAAACAAATGAATTTTTATGCAATATAGCCCCTATATTAAAAAGGTTTGAGTAGATGGCTGAAAGTCTCTGCCTCTTCCTTCTCACAGCTGAGATCAAACTCGTTTTTTTCTAAACTCTATAATTAGGGTACCGCCGCAGACACCGACAGCTGCTTCAGGAAGCAACAAAAGGCACTGTGGACACTTTCTATTGTTTCTGACTCCCTGAGATCTCAAAAAGGTTATTAACCTTCTAAAAACAGAGGAAAATTGTAAGGGGAAAATGAAAGTCAAGATGTGCCGTGTCTCTTCTTGAACAAGCATTATTTAAAAAGAATTTTAGTTTGTAGAATGAAAAACATTTTGCTGCATTGATTGCTTAAACCTAAGGAGGATCAGAAGACAAAATGAGATGCAAAGCAACTTTAGTGTTACAACATTTCAAAAGCTTTGAAAAAAAATGTCTAAAACATTGCAAGCAGGACACACAGGACCGTTAAACGCAATAAACCGGCTCCTGGCTGCTTCGTCCCTTCATGTCCCTGCATTTTACATTTTCAAACATGTGTTGTGGAGAACCAGACCCCCTCTCCAGCTGCTCATGTGACAAGCGCTTTGGGCTTTGGTTTATGCAATAACTGCAGAGCAGCTCATGCAGCACCATCATGTTCACTTATCAAACTGGAAAGCAGCTGGATGAGAGAAAGATGGGATTAAAATGTTTGGAAGACAGGACTGTGTTATGCAAGCAAAAACATTCTTTCATCATATTTCAATAAAGAAATGAACAAAATATTTTCTGTTAGCAGGAGCAATTAAAAGTCAGTGGCAGTTCAATTAAAAAAACATGATCAGTGAATCCTTTGATATGACAGTTCAAAATGACAAGAATGAAAAACGTCTTTGAGGGTTTAATGCTCACTGACAATCAGAGGACTTAACTCTCAATAAATGTTGACTGAAGTCATGAACAGACTTTTTTGGCTGCAAAGTCACTAGAAACATGAAGCAAGATCTCCACTTAGTGGAGAAAAACTAAAAACACTTTTTTTTTCTAAAACACTCCTTTATTTCTGTAAAAAAAATTGTAAAAAAAAAAAAACAATTTATGGAAGTTTTGAGAGGCTTTTCAGATATATTTATTTTGTTTTATTTGAGATTTTTCTTGACAGCTTTCCAGCTCCACAGAGTACTTGGAAATTTGGTCTGAAAAGAAAAGCAACAAATTACAAAATAAGTTAAAGAACATTCACCTAAATTTTACCTCTGCTTTTTTAAAATATAAATATGACAACAGCTTTACCTTTCATTTTTGAGTTTCATTGTAGGAGAAACTTTTATTTTGTTGTGCTTTCTTTCTTTTAAAGACAATACAAGGAAAATCGTGTTTTTAACATTTATGAAGAAAATTAAGCTCAAAATTGGATTTCTGAGTATTTCTTTATTCAAATTGTTGTAAACAGAGAGCTCTCAGCAACGGGGGGTGGGGGGCGGCAGCGTCAAAGGTCCAGCCCACAACTCAGAGGCAAAATAATAATGAACTACTGCCGCTCTGCAGAAAATATGTCAAAGAAAACAACAGTTTTTTTTTTTTATAAGAACAGCATAATCATAATTAAAAGACCACTGGGAACAATTTAACATAGATCAAAAGATGATTGAAGTGGGTCTTTAAAATACAGATGTGTAAACAGCTGCGCCTTCTTTTTTAAGTTGTGTTGTAAGACAGATTTTTTTTTGTTGGTGTTCTGCCTTTTAAAGTCAGCCAACCTTCTAAAGATGGTGTAAGGGTTTGTTCTGAAAGTCTAAAAAATAATTTCCAGGAAAGGAAGACAAAACGCAGAAAAGTTGCACTGACGGGCAAAGCAAACGATGGTGCCACATCATTTCCAGGACGTCTGAAATGTGTAAAGAGCCTATTGTGCAGGGCTTGCATAAGTGGTGCTTTCAAAACAACAAACCTGGACAGAGAATCGAAATGAGAGATGCCTTCACTTTCAGAAGTTCTGGGTTCTCCTTGTAGTCCTTCATGGCATGGAATTTTGTGTAGTGCAGTGCAGGCCACCAATCCTTTCTCACAGCCATCTTCTCATTGACAAAGTTTTTCCAGTCTTCTCTGTTACACACAAAGAGAAGCTTTAAACCAGAAACGTATCTGATTTATCCATGTCATGTCATGCATACCCTGTCTGCAGCTTCTGGATGCTGTTTTGCAAACATTTCCACACGTCCAGGTTGCTCCTCCAACAGGCGAAGTCCAGCATGTCCAAAACAACCTCCACAGCTTTCTGGTGATCTTTTTCACTCCCTTCCATCAAACACAAAGTGTTTTAACAAAAGATGAAAATATTCACAGTATTAAGCATTTTATTTTGTTAAATATAAAGCAAGAGCCCCATTATTACCTGACTGAAGCAGAAGAGAGCTGTACTCCAACATCAACTCGTGGCTTGGAACTGAAAAATGTAGGGTCTAAGAAGTTTTTTAAACTGTTTTTAGATAAAGACAAAACTGTGGAGCACAATACAGCACATGATGCCTCCTAAAGTGCTGAACGTAAATCCAAAAGATTTGAGAGCAAAAAAAATTTAAAAAGACAAAACAAAGGCTGATAGAATAATAATTTAAAACAATGCAAAAAAATAAAGAGTTGCCTGTGGGAAAACAAAAACTAAAATAGCTCAAATTAGAACATTTTAATCTAACGAAATATACGATGGAATATTAGGGTCACCATGATAGAAGATAGATTTATCAGAAAAAAAGTTGTAAAATTTTTAGAAAAAAGCCTACATTTTCTGAGTATAAAGTTCTAAATGTATGTCTTAAAAGTTGTGATTTTATAAAGAAGAAGTCCTGCTTTTTAAAACGTATTCATGTAATTTTATAAAATTGTAAATTTACCAAAAAAAAGTACAGCTGATTCAGCAGCATTCTCGAGCACTGTGAAATCAATCCGATTGCTCTGAATTGTTTGCAACATAAATTAAACCCGTAATTTTAGATTGTTCTTGTTGTGAAACTTTTAATGCTAAATGTGACATTTTATTTTTGAAAAAACTGACTTTTTCCATGCAAAATTAGGACTTTTTGAGGCATAAATTTACAACTTTATTCTCATAGATTTGTTTATTTTTTTGTGACCCTGATACTCAATCGTAGAAATATAAAAAGAATAATGGAGAAAAAAATATCGATCTTGTAAAATCTTGTCCAGAAAATCTGTAGTTTTTTCACTAATGAAACCCTTAAGGTGCCATAAATGGTGTACATTCAAAGGCAATAACTGGGTAGCATAGACTCTGGTTATTAGAACTCTCAGGATTACCTTCAACACATTTTTCAGTTTCTTTTGTGAAGCACCGTGCCGCTTCAAATACTGGTACAAAAAGACGTGCGCATTGGGATTGGGTGGGAAGCTGTCATCATATGCATATTTATTGAGGACTTCTAGAGCCTCCTCTTGATCCTCTTTGAACTCCAGCATCTACATCAAAATAGATCGAAACAGACACTCTGGTTAATTGATGCCTTTTGATTTAGACAAAGCAGGGCAGGTCACTGGATTCACATTAAAGCCAGCTTCTTTAGTGTGTGGGAAAAGGAAGGAAAGTTGCAGAAGGGCTTTTGGTTTTTTTTTTTAAATCTATAAATCTATGAAAATAATGAGCATTTACCATAACATAACTCAAGATGAAAGGATCCCAAACACCTGGGTTCCTTAAAATCTCTTTAAGATTAACCGAGGCTTGTCGATAGTAATTCTGCATGCCTTGGCTGTCAGACTCAAAGAAATCTGAAGGGAAAAAAGGAAGAAAATTAACTGATAAAAGTTGTTACAGTACCCCGCTTAGCCTGTGGGTTTCAGTATAACACAAAAAAAAGGGTTTGCAGAAAGTGATTCTTCTTGCAGCCTCACCTTTTCCTGACAGCGTGGATTTTTTCTCACACCATATGATGTAATCCAGCAAACTCCTGTAGGCTTGAATCAGTTTAGTCCTCTGATACTGGGATGTGGTCTCCTTCCCGTGCCTCCAGCTTTCAGCTTCAGAAAGTTTCTGTTTAGCAGCTTCTATCTGACCATGAAGCATTAAGTGGAAGGAATGTTCCAGACAAATCTACCAAAAAAAAAAAAAAAAAAACGAAAAATGACATAATTTAGAGGAAACAAATTGTTCAAAAGAGGATAACGGGGTTTTTTTTTAACGCACCTTTAGGTAATGTTTAAATCCTGAATGCTTCATTCGTTCATATATGACATTGTAGTCATCCATTGTTGATTTGGGATGGTGATGAAGGATCTCAGTGCTAATTCTCCAAATAAGCTATAAGAAATAATAGAATTCACTTTGTGTTTAAGAAATTTGGTTATACGAGATGCAAAAGCAAACTTGCCTCTTTGTATTGCTGTGCTGTGAGGTTAACTTTGTCCTCTAATACTTGCGCATAGCTTGCCATGTACTCTGCTGCCTCCAGCCACCTGTGATGAAGCATGGCTTCTCTGATGTACTCCAGGCACAGTCTGACGCTCTGGTGAAATCCACTTTCATGTGGAGTCTCTGAAATTATGGAAGTAAAACTTAATTAAAAACTTAATTAATTAGTTCAGAGCAAAAAAAAATCTGATTTATACTGGCGTAGTAGAATAAAGCATCACTGATAATTTAAAAATAGTTTGCCATTATATTAAAATTAAGATATGATATTTTCTGTGATAAGTATCAACTTTTTAGTGATTCCTGAAAATAGTTTATTTAAAAGTACCATATTAATGACAAACTGTATATGTTTTATAATATCTTATTATAAAAAAACACTTTTACAGAACATTAAGTGTGTCTTACTTTGACAGATTGGTTGAACCAGAGGTAACTTAAATAAGCTTCCTTCTTTTCTAAAGGAGTTATCACAAGAGTCATCCTCATAATCATCATTTTCCATGTGTTCACGAAGGTCCAGAACATTCTCCAGGTCATCCATGTTTAGGTAAATTATTTGGCTCTTCAACCTACAAAGCAAAAGTTGTCGACTATCAGAGATAGTAAAGTAAAAAGTAAAATCTGCAATAATGCATTGTGCCATAATATGACGGTTTATAAAAGATAACAACAATCCTTAAACAGCTAAAATGGAGTGGGATTATATAAATTCGCTTCCTCCCAGACCCTCTTAAGCAACTAATTAAAATCATTTTGACAAACTTAATATTTAATAGTTTATGTGTCAAATCCTATATGCATAAGAGTTTTTGTGTCAATTTATGATTAAGAGTAACAATCGAATTATTTACAATTGTAGGTGGATGTAAACGTATGTATAAATATTTACCAATCAATGTCACAACTAATTATCCCAAGTGTGTTATATCTGTTCATCTGTCTACTGTTAGGTAAATCTGGTTTTATTTTTGTTTGGATTGCTTACAGTAAACCATTTCCAAATCCCAATTATGCTTAAATCTTCTAAAACCCAACAACAACCCACCTATGACCAGCTGTTTGCATTTACCTGGTATCTTTTGGTAGATTTTTAAGTGTACAACACGATCATAATAGTTAGCTGCTGTGTTTGATTAACTTACCCAGAGAAAATTACCCCTCAGACGATCACAAGAAGTAATCTTAACCCAAAAGGAATCTGCAAATTAAGATTAAATCAGTGTTCAAGTTTACGGAAACTGGTATTAATTGAAAGTTTTCCTTGATAAAGCAGTTATTCGGACACACAAAAAAAGATATCTCCGCTTTTTAAAAACCCGAATTCTTGCTACACGTGTGAGATGTTTGTAGCTACCACACTTCCGGTGAGGCTAAGGAAGTAGATTGAGAATCTGACTTACTATTGGCTGAGTCAACCTAAAGAGGAGGGGCTAAATCAGGGAGTTTTTTCCACGTGAATTCTAGAAGCAGTTCAAGATTGGTATTGTCAGAGAAAACTCCTTACTAAATGACAAGGAAAAAAAGAACAAAAATATAATTATTTAAAACTATTGCCGAACATGTTAAATTTAAAAATTTTAAAGAAGGAAAGGGACTTTCCCCTCTTTGGGAAAATGTGTACATAATTATTTTTTGACGGTATTTCTATTAATATGTTTCTAATACATTGAGATAAGGGCAAAAACTTTATTTATAATCGTAATATAATAAAGCTAGGGTACAGTGTTGGAAAGATGTATTTTGCCTCAAAACTTCTTTTCATTTTAGTTTCTGTTTTTGCTTTCCATGAATTTGTATTATTTTGAAATGAAATAAAGAAACATCAATAAGTAAATGTGTTCATACCGGTAAATAAAAATGACGTTAATAAAATATTTCTAAAATTTCCTTTTGATTCGATATGTATGTTATTTGCACAAAGATTTTTTTTTGTTTGCTTTTATCATGTCACTTTTTAGCTTTCACTTTCCCTTTTTATGAGTCTTTTACTATGTTTGTTGTACGTTTGTATTTTAGTGTTTTGTTTTATTTACTTAACTTTTGCCTGGAAAAATATGTTTGATTGTTTCCCTGTGCTGGGGTTTTGGATGTGTGCGAGTATTTATAGACCAGGAATGTGGCAATAAAGGTAAATAAGCATAAATAAATATTAGTACTTTTTTTTTTTTTTTTTTTAAGAATGAACACGTGCTTTTTAGTCTACGTGTTTGTGCACCCGAGGCTGATTCTTAGCTACCTGAACCAGCCTCATCCATCCTGTGTTCCAATATGAACCTATCAGTGCCTACACTCAGCCGGATCTTAACTGCTGACGTGTCAGCTGCTCTTTCCCACTGTTTTCCCACTTACCCGGCGGCGGAGGAGTCCCGGCTACACAAACTGCCAACATGGCAGCACAACATTTTTACCGTCAAGGCTTTTTATTAGTAATTTTATTTAATTTGATGCCAACCTCAGCCTTGGAGAGGAGATTCTCTGACTTTAAAAGATGCGCAGATGAGGAGTGCAGCAGTAAGTTTGCCTGCCGGGGAGTGACGCGGCTTCATGGATGCGGCTTTCCCTTCCGCTCACCCTGATACGGGAGCTAGCCATAAACCACGGCTTATCTCTTAAACCTGTTGCCTGTCGATATTCGCGACCTTGACTCCCTGATCTCGTTGTAGTTGTAGGATGCTCATTTACACCGGAGGAGCTGATGATACCCTCAAATATACAGGAAAGAAAATGGGAGCCAAACTTCCAGGCCTGCCTCTGGAGAGAGAGGCGAAAGCTAATGTTAGCCCCCCCAAAAAAGTTAGCCACTGGTGTGACCATATTGTTATTGTAGGACGATGACAGAAAGTGGTGGAAAACACAAACAGATTAATTCCTATTTACTTTTGTTCTTTTATCTAAATTGTATCTTGTTTTGTGCGCCTCTTGAAACAAGCATTCCTTGTAGTTACTAGCTTAGCAGCACATGCAGATTTTCAATAGACAAGAATGTGTATTTTTAAGCAACTGCAACCCATAAACCTGTGGTTAGTTGATCAGCTGCAGACTTATCAAGTAAACACAACCTGCAGTTCGTCCTCCAAAATAACAAAATATGCATTTGTTATTTATCATTTGAAAAGTTATTTGTTTAATTCTTTTTGTGTGCACTTTAGTTTAAAAGAATTTTTTATCTTTTTTTTTTCCATTTTGAAAGACTGGCGTTCATTGTTTTCCAATTTATTTGAATATGGGGGGAAATTAGTTGAAATCAGCAATAAATGCATTTATTTTTGTTATTTATCAAATACCTCATTTTTTCTTGTTTTTGTGTGCCCTTAATTTTAAAAGTGCTTTAACATTTGTTTTAATTTTTTGAGAGGCTGACAATAACTGTTTTACTATTTATTGGGATGGCGAGGGGCTTATTGATAACAATGAATGCATGTATTTTTATCATTGACATTTTTTCATGTTTTTTGTGCACTTTATATTGAAAGTGCTTTAAAAACGGTTTTATACACTTTTAAAAGACTGATAATCTTTGCTTTACTATTTATTTGAATAGGAAAAATCTCACTTTTTATATCAAAGCAGGTTAATGATCCGCCTTTTTTTTTATTTATTTTTTTTTAAGATTATGTCAAATTGTGCAAAAATAAAATTCCTGTTTTGCTCTTTCAGTGCTGCTGTGTCGGGGGAAAGCGGTTACAGATTTCTCAGGACCCGATTGTCGTTTCCTTTCCTTCAAAAAGTCAGAAACTGTATATGTTTATTACAAGTTGTCAGGAAGGAGGGCTGACCTTTGGGCAGGAAGTGTAAGTATACTTCAGGTTGCATGAAAATGACATGTTTTGACTTTATTTGGTGTAATTGATTTCTTGTTTTAGGTTGGAAGCAACTTTGGCTATTTTCCTAAAGACCTTCTTGCAGTAAACCACCTTTATACTGATAAAGAACTTGAAGCTCCCACAGAGGTATGGTGAAATATAATATCCAAAATTATTATAATTTTAGTAGTAACTTTTTTGATATTTATCATTCTCTTCTTGTCTTGTTTTCTTAGGAAACAGATTTTGTCTGTTTTGAAACAGGATATGATAAGTTTGAAACCTATGACATAGATAAGTTGTTAGGTTTCCCAGCAGAAACACAGAATGTTGAAAATAATGGAACTCCTGAACAAATTCATGAAGTAGTGGTTGCTCAGCAGAAATCACAGCCTTCAAAAGAGAGGGTCGAAAACAAAAAGGAGACCCAGCACCACGGCATCACAGAAGTACCACAAGATATAGTTACTCCTTTACCAGAAGTGGGCATATCTACTGAATCTACGATAAGGGCTGATGTAGAATCTAATTCGGAATTTGCACCAAATGCCATAGAAGAGGAAAACGTAACCCTTGAGCCTTCTCAAGATAGTGAAACCAAAGATTTGTCCACTAAAGAAGTGGAGACTGTGCCTGAAGGGGATGTTGTTGACAGACCAGCATCTGTGTCAGAAACTGTGCAGATCCCTGAGTTAAAAACTACCCTCGGAACAACTTTTGACGCAGTGACTTCTGATGACGAAACCACCACTAAGGTTACCCCTCATGAAGAGGAGGACACTGAAGATGTTAAAGATCCTCCAGAGGAGGTTGTACAAAAGGAAACTCCTCTGCTGTCTTTCTCAGAAGAGATGGTCACTCCAGCACCAGAGACTGTTTCAGAGCCTACAGCCCAGAAAGATGAACCAAGGACAACACAGGAGAAAAACATGTGGACATCTCTTGGAGATGCTGTGTTTTCAGTCGTCACTGGTGTAGAAACCACATCCGAAGATGTGGATTCGGAGGAAGATGATGATGAGGAAAGTCAAGATGAGGAAGAGGCTGTAGAAACCCCACAAAGTCTTATGGTAAAAGAACCACCTTTACCAGAATCCCAAAAAGATCACGAGTACATGGATCTAGTTTCTGATGCTTCTGAATCTAAGCAGTCGAATCTCAGCAAAGGTGGCAGTGATTCTAATGATCTACTGTCTAAAAAGGGTGAGGAGAGATGGGCTGAAGTGGAAAAACCAGTAGAGGCACCAGCACATCATCAAATGATCAATCAAGTGTTGGAAGACGATGTTTGCAGCAACACAGATGCTGAAAAGCCAAATATTGAGCCTACTGAACTGATTGAAGACAAAAATGAGGAGACTTTAACGCATTCAGAGAATGAATCAAATGTTCAAGACAGTGTTACAGAGCAGGTCCCACTCAGTGCTTTAAACAAAAACAGCACTGCGACAAATCAAGAGTCAGTCGATCCAAAAATTGAGAAGGATCTTGAGTTGCCCTTTGATGGAAGTGATTATAACGACTTAAGTGTTCAAGGTCACAATGCAGTTGATGATCACTTAGTGATGGATGTGGACATTAATAGCAGTTATACAGACTTATCTGCAGAAAAAGCAGAGACCTACAAGCAGAAAGATGAAGAGGAAAACCAACCAGAAGCTGAAACGGAGAAGGAACAGCTGCTCGAAGACGAAAATGCACTTTCCTTCTCACAGATGAACGGTAGACCTTCAGATGGACCCTCAAATGAGCCGTCACCTGAAACAACAGAGTCTATTGTGTCAACTCTAGAGCCAGAATACAGTGAAAGCATCATGCGACTTGAGTTGCTGAGAGACCACTTCACAGAGAAGAAATTGGAGCAGCTCCACAAATTTCTGGGTCTTCAAAATCTCTTCAAAGTGGAAGCCATGTTCTCTGATCTGGACACAGAGTTGCAGGCCACCCGTTTGTCCAACGGTGGCAGTACACAGGACATCGAAAGGATTCTGGAGAACATCCTGGAAGCATCTGAGAATTCTATCCTTGATGAGATTGAGAAGATGATGGACAACCGAAACAAAGAGCAAGTCTACAACAGCCGCGTGGACCCAGGCGGTTTCGATGAGGAAGCTGAGCTTTTGGATGATTTTCAGGAGCTTGCTTTTAGTCTGCGACAAAAGTACTCGACAGTGAGTGACAGCACGCCTTTAGCTAATGAAAAATCACCAGACAACAATCCGGGTAAGATGTTTATTTTTGATTTAACATGTTATCATTGTCTTCATGTAGTCCGCTCTGCTCAATAGGATTTTATCTTAAGTTTAGTCAATACTGGTTTCACAGAAAAGTGCAAAATGTTGCATCAGATTCTTATCAAAATGCAAAAGTAATGTAGAGTTTAACACATTGATCTAATTCAAAGCAGTCTGGTTTCTAGTAATATGTTGAGGCTGTTTTTATCAGATCTAACTATAGGATGTTCCTGAAATGATCTGAAGATTTCGCAATTTTCTGTCAGCAGTGTTTAGTTTTCATCCATATTTTTAGATTGAACTTATTTTTCATATCCAATCTCATGTATGGTTTCACAAAAGAGAAAATATTCATTCATTAAAAGCCTCATTAATGTCAAGTATTTAAGATTCTTATATATTTATCAGAAGATCTAAGAACCACATGGTTGTTGCTGCTTTAGGATGAATTGCAACAAAGTCACAGTTGTTGTTTTGGCAAAGCAATAAGTCTCCAACATTTCTTTATTTTGCATGTCTGTCATGGATGTGTTTACTTTATAGATGAACCACTGGTAAATGTAGAAGTTGAGGAGGAAAAAAAACCTGACAGCGTGTCTGAGACCGATCAATACCCAACAGGCAACTATCAAGAGGGCGTCCCAATAAAGGTCGAAGAGAGGGAGGACATCCCAGTAAAGACGGTAGAGGAGGTCATCCCGGTAAAGACGGAAGAGGAGGTCATCCCGGTAA
>BSAI01000101.1:23144118-23191618 GCA_036245035.1 Adrianichthys oophorus
AGGAGGTCATCCCGGTAAAGACGGAAGAGGAGGTCATCCCGGTAAAGGTTAAAGAAAAAGCGGACATCCAAGAAGAGGTTGAAGAGAAATTCCCAGTAAAAGTCAAACAGAAGGAGGTAGTCCCGAAGGAGGTCCTTGTGGATGAGGTGATGGTTGTGTCAGATGTCAACACAGAGGAGGACATTGAACACTACAGTAAAACCAAAGGCGATCTGCAGAGTTTCAGTCCAACAGATGAGATGCAGAAGGCTCCTCAAAACACTGTGGAAAGTCCTCCAGATGTGTACATTGTTCCTGAGTTTGAGACTTCATCTAAAGGTTGGTTCTCTTAAAACAATAGATGAAAAACAAATCTTCTTTTGTTATATGAGTTGGTTAGGGGTTAATCTCCCTTTGTATTGATAGTCGTGACTTTGGGCAAAACGAGGAACAGCACAGTTTTTTGAGTTGGAAGTAATTTCATAATAAAGTGTTTTTGCTAAATAAATTAAACAAACTTGCTAGAAATTTACTTTTAAGATGTTAGTTGTGTCACCACACAATGTAAAACTAATCTATGGCTTTAAAAAAAAGGTTCTTCTGTAATGTTCATAATTAAGTTGCTTTTTTAGATTTTAAAATCTAGTTTTGTGTCACAGTATTTTGACATACATTCTCTATTCATAAAATGTTTAAATGTAACAAAATAATAAATGTTGTTCCAGAGGAATCCATAGAGACAAAAGAGCCAAAGGCAGAAAAACAAGAGGAAGAAATTGGATCATTCACTACTGGAGTTGTTTTCGCAGGCGTCATCATCTCAGTAATCAGGAATAAAACTGAAGAATGGACCACTGTGGTAAGTCTAATATAATTAAATTAACATGATAAAAATAAATTCACTGTATAAACTAGTTTTCTATTTTGGTTTATTTTTTCTAAATCTAAGTTTAAAATGATAACTCCAGGTCTCTAAAATACGTGGCTGTACTACTGCATTAAACATACAGCAGGAAAATGTCCTGTTTCCTTGAAAGGATCACGTCTCTCATCTAACGTCGTTATTGAGATGTCCGATTTCCATGAACGCACCACGCTCCTCCCCTTTGTTGCGTTTACAGTCGCGGTGAAGGCTAAAGTTCAACCAACACAGCCGGTGCTGAGCTGGCTGTAGCTGCTACAAGACGGGCCTTATTTTGACAAACCAACAAATCGTGGATTCTGAGCTATGTATCTTTTAAAAACGTTTTTGGAAAACCTCAATACAAGATGATAGTTTTTTTTCTAGCTAAAAGCTACGTCCATGTCCATTTTGTTTTGGAATCGGTATTGAGTGTCGGGATTACCGTTAGCAGAATTCTGTAATCAAATCTTGTTTACCTCCTGTCTCTGCTAACATTTGCCATTTTCTACCTAGTGTTGGATTTTAGTTTTAGTGGCTAACGTTTGCATAGCATTGTGGATTATTTTTTGTTTGCTAACCTGCTAGCGAGTCAGCCTAAATTTGACAGATAGTATTTTTGTTTAAAAAAAAAAAAAAAACATGGCCGCGGATACTTTTTCCCAGCAACCTGTAGCGGAACCAGATCATATGTATGTTCTGTTTGTAAAGGCATTGCAGCGGGTGAGTGGAATATTAGGGTTTTTTTTTAAAGGCACTGTATCTCCGAGATTATCAATGTTATTGACTGTTGACGTGGTATATTCTTGTCTGTCTCAGACTGAACGGTCAGACCATTAACATGCAGACAAGTGAACATCAAGGATGTTGCATTTAGTTGGAAATGTGTTGAAACTGTGATTTCATCAGAACTGTTGTGTGTATTTACTCTTGTTACTACACGATGAGTTCAAAGGTTTGTTTGTGGTGAAAATAAAGTGAAGTGCTCTCCATGTAGGCTAATAAATCTTTCCCAATGTGGTTATTTATAAACGTGATCAAATATTATCATCTTGTTTGTAATTACACATTCAGATAACTTAAACTGAGCATTATTTTTAATATTCATATAAGCTAAAGCTGTATAGATGTGAATCTGTGATCAAAATTTTGGCACTTCATTGTAGCTCTTTTATTTTGAAGGAAGTGATAAATACTACGTTTGTAGTTTTGGTTAAGTAGTTTTAAATAATTACATTTTGTCATGTATGTTTAGATTTTTTAACATGTTGGGTAGCTGTTCAAAATTATGGGGAAAGGTGGGATCTACGGTCAGTGATTTATCTTTAGTAAAAGCTTAAATCACATTCTTATCTTCTGCAGCACAACATTGTCTAGTTGTTGTCCAGGGGTACAATTCTTTAAGTGAATAATTGATTTTACATGGATAGATTAAAAAAGGGACTCGACAGCAGTCGTGTTTATATTTGATTAGAAAAATAAGCTTTAACTCAAGTAAATCTGCTGCAGCAGGAGTATCTTATTTGTCACAGGGTGTGTTTTGAAATAAACTTGTATGTTTGTCAAAAGTAGAAGAAATTAAAGTGGTTTAATATAGAAAACTAACACTTTTATAGTTCAATCATTGTAAATAACTATGAGCTACATTTTATAAATGAATGTCTTAAAGGCCTTTTTCTTAACAGTGAGGTGGGATTTTGTGGCTCTTGCTGGATTTTGGTTCAAATAGATCTTTTAGCATTACATCTTGCTGACCCCAGGTCTAGATCCTGTTATCTTTTTCTGAATTTACTACCGAATATTAAAGAATATGGTTGTGTAATTGTCTGCTAATGCTTTTGGATGTTTGATAATGGGGAATCAACAAACTCTGCTTTTGCTGGTCAAAGTTTTTTGCTGCTGCACGAATAAACACTTTTTTTTTTCAGTCAAATGTTTTTATATTTTAATTTCATTTCTTGTGCTCATTCTTTAGATCATTTCATTACTCCCGGAAGAGTGGAAGCCAGATGACACACTGTTTGGCTGTCCCTGGCAGGCTGTTGTCGTCACAGCTATGATTGGGGTGCTGACCTTCACAGTCTTCTTCTGGAGGAAAATACTAGCAGTAAGTGTGATTTTGGTGCAGTTCTATCGGATCAAATTTTGATAAATCTAGGATAATGGATGTAAAATTTGGATTTTGACTCAGGAGCGTTACAGGTCATGAAGTAGTTATAAACAGCACACTTAAGATAAATTCACTCAAGGTATTAAAATGTTTGTTTTTGTTTTTCTTAAAGGTTAAGAAAAGAGAGTATCTCTGTAAGTGTACATTTTTTCTAATTTATCCCAAAATTTTAATGTTTAAATGGTTTCTAAATCTGTAATTTATGTTTTTAAATGAAAGTGGATGAACAGAAGCTTAAAGATCAAATTCAGGCTCTTAAAAACGAGAAGACTAATGCTGAGGCCAAAATATCTGAACTCCAGAAGCACGTAAGTCACAAGAAAAAGTAAATAATCACCTTTAATTAAAGTATATGTGCCTTTTTACAATATAAGAAGTTCATGTTTATGTATTTTTTATAAGGCCAAAGAATTTAGAGAACAACAGAAACAGACTAAAGAAACTGCTAGTAGCACGAAAAAAAAGATGCAGGACTTGGAGGTGAGTAGACTGTAAACATTGTTTTTTACCCCCTATTAAAGACTGCTTTCATTTATTAGATGGTTGCAATCAACTGTTATGTTGTCGTTTACAGAGTAAGGTTGTAGAAATGGAAAAACGGAATGAAATAATTGCAGAAGAAAGAAATAATTATGCAAAACTCCTCGAGGAAGAACGGACAACCAGTCTGCAAAATGAAACCAGGGTGACTGAACTCTTAAATTCCATTTTAATCTCACTTTGTGCAGTGTACTGACTGTGCTTAATACTTTCAATTTTTTTTTTT
Organism: Adrianichthys oophorus; assembly: GCA_036245035.1. Classification (NCBI taxonomy): domain Eukaryota; kingdom Metazoa; phylum Chordata; class Actinopteri; order Beloniformes; family Adrianichthyidae; genus Adrianichthys; species Adrianichthys oophorus. The sequence continues at coordinate 23,147,935 of BSAI01000101.1, forward strand.
TTTTAAAGATTGAAAAATTGGAGAAGTCAAATGAGAAGTTGCAAATTAGCAGGAAGAAGATTCAAGAAGCGCTCGCTAAGGTACTTTCCTTTTTTGTACACAAGATCATTTTTAACCAACCTTCAGTTTTGTGTTTGTGCTGAACTGTTTCTGTCTATCAGACTACTGTCCTCCTGGATGAAGTTAAAATTCGAGAAGATGCACGAAGTGCTCAACACAAATGTGTACAAAAAGAATATGCAGCTTTAAAGGAGGAGAACAAAACTGTAAGATAAAAATCATTTTTTTGAGGGGTTTTATCACTGATAATCAATAACTAGATTGGTTTCCCAGACTTTCCACCTTAGTTCTGCTCACTTTTTCAGCTCAAGGCTACTATTAAAAACTGGGAGGACAAACACAAGGACCTGAATGAGAAGATTAAAGTCTACCAAAAGTCCCAGAAAGACCTGGAGGACTCGGTAGTGCTCAAAGATCATAACGTGGAGGTTGGTCTCATCTTGGTTTGCTCCTATGTTGTTTGAGAAGTTGGATGTTAAAGTTTGGGTTTAAAACAGATCAAAACTTTCTTTTCAGGTTCTGTCTCAGCTCCTGGCAGATCTAGATGCTTGCGATCTTCAAAAAGGGGAGATTTCTGTTTTAGCCAATGGGGAGATGACAGCTGGTGAGTCCAACGTTTTAATTTAGTTAAAAAGAACATGTAACAAAATAAAAATAAAAGAAAATCAAGGAAATCCAATTAAACTTCTTAAAGTCAGGATTTTGTGTTTAATTTCAATTACAGATAAGAAGACAGTCATAAAAAATAGAATCAAGCAGATGATGGATGTTTCTAGGGTAAGATTTTTCCGTTTAAAAGCTCTTAATAGATGTGGAGTTTCTGTGGAACAAAGTTTTCATTTTCACGTTTCCTCCCAGGTTCAGACCACTCTCACTGTCATTGAAGAGGAGCGAGATCGCTTCATGGCAAAACTCTTAAATGAAGAGAAGTCCAGGAAAGAGTTGGAAGGTCCGTCAGATAAAATTGAATAAAACAGGGACATTAAATTAGTCTTATCCCTGATGATTTTTGTCATTGTAATGTTTTGTTTTTATTTAGAAAAGCACCAGGAGCTGGAACACACCATCGGAGCTCTAAAAAGTGACAAAAGCCACATTGAAAACCAGCTTAAGATCCTTAAGCAAAAAAATGAAATCATGGTTGAGATGTACCAGCAGAAAGAGAATGCTCTGCAGCAGTAAGTGAGCCCTTCTGCTACATCTGGAACCTCTGGATGCAAACTCATTTCTTAGATGTTTGAACATTTTTAGGTTTAGTATTAGAAGTTTGTCTTTTTCAGCTATTTTGAGTTGTATGGAGGCTGTTGCTTTTCTTCTGAGGCTCTTCATGGGTTTTTCATTACAGGAAGTTAACAAAGGAGGAACTGGAGCGCCGGAGCAAAGAGAATTTGCTAACGGAGGTGGGAGATAAAGCTCTGGAAGCTGAGGAGCAGGTTAAAGTCTTAAGACAGCGCATCAGTGAGATGGAGGAGCAGATGAAGAAGACGGAGCAAGTCTACAAGGAGCAGGTAGAACCGTGGATCAGTTCTTCGGTGGGGATTTGCTAATAAAAATCAAAAATTCTCAGATCAAACCACAATTCTTACTGCTTTATTGTGTCTGTTTGCTGCATGTATAAAATTAAAACATGTATTTAATCATCAACATTATTTAGAACTAAAGATCATAATAAAAAAACATAAGATAAAAACACAAAGGTAAAAAAAAAAGAAGAAATGGCATTTGTCACTTTAAAAGCTCAAAAGTTTTTTCTGTCAACTTCCTGGTTAACTTCAGCAGGAAACAAAACATCAGCATCCATGTTTTGGATCATTTTAGAACAAATCCTGAAAATGTTATCCACAGTTTTTCCATCCTTCCAAGTTTATCTGACTGCAGTACCAGTAGATAGATGACAAGAAGATAGTAAATGAAGACACAACACCTTTAATAAAAATGTAACAACATGAAAACACTCGCAGTCCTTTCATCTAAACAATATTTCAAACAGACATGTTTTACATTTTTTCCATCATTAGTGGAAATACAAAAAACTTTAGATGAACATTTTACAGCTTTCCAGTATGGCTTCTCTGCTATGCTAGCAGATGACTTCACATAATTGATCACATTTTCATATTATTTGTAATTTCATATTCATTATATCTTTTGATTCAAATTATTGACTATATTTCAAACAGATATTTTTTAAAGCGCTTTTCAGTACATTTACTTACTTCCTGTGACAGCAGCACATGCAGTTTTTTAGTTTATATACTTAAAATCCAACACTGTTCTGCGTTTTAGAGTGATAATTGAATTGGATTTTTACTATACGCTAATCAAACATAAAATCGGATGTATCGGCAACTCTTATTCAAATTTTTGGTGAACAGATTGCAAGTATTTGATTACCCAGATCCTCGTTTCAGATTAAGTTTCATGATAGTAAACAAATGGGGGGAAAAAAAATGTTGCTGGAGTTTAAACTTTGAATTTTATTTTTTGTTTGTAGATAAAAGAGCAAGAAAACAAGACTCATTCCAACTGGGTATGTTTCAGTTTTTAACGTTGTTGAGATTGATTTGATCAAATTCAGCTGCCTAAAATGTTTTTTTCTTTCTTTTTCCAAGGTGAACGCTCGCAATGCAGAGCGTGCTCTAAGTCAGGAGAAAATTGAATCCTCCAAACTGCGAGAAAAGTGAGTCCTTGCAGAATTATAACAGTTTATTTTCCATTAAAAGTTGTTTGATTACTTTTGTGTATTTTGGGATGCTTCAGGGATTTTCTTAAGTTAAACAAATCTTTTTATACATATATTAGTGGACCTTTATTTGATTAACCTAATCAGACTTGAGTTACCTGAGTATTTAACCTGTGTTACCTATGACTGTTTGTCAACAGACTTCTTGTAATCACCTCCAAGCTTGACGAACGCCGCGCTCCTCTCTTCAGGCCAAACTCAGGTCAGGCTGCAGGCCCCCGCCAAGGTAAAAGAAATCAAAATATTTGCTTCCTTATTCTTCCTTCAGGACATTTTGGTTCCAGTGAACAGCAGGAGAGGATCTCTGCTGGTGTGAATGCATGTCGTTGCGTTAACGTGCCTCATCTGCATGGACAGCCTGGAAATGATGGGGTAGGGGGTTATGTTCCTGTATTGAGGTGTTGGTTTGGTTGTAACAGGTGATTCTTATGGGCCCTCTCCCGTGAGTGGGGGTGCTCCATCCCCTCCTTTAATGATTGAGGGCCCCAGACGCCCTCCTTCTGCCCCAGTGGGGCGAAGAATTGACCCGTACGGTGAGTCCATGTGGATCGATTCACCTACTTTCATTCGTGCAGACGCTGGACTTCATCTGTTTTCCATGACTTAATTCCCTTTAATTTCTCCTCTTTCACTTATTTTTTTTTTCTTTTCAGCTCTTTCGCCTTAGTTTCTTCCTTTTACTTTCTGCTGGTGTTTCATTCCTGCTCTCGTTTTCTTCCTGGAACTTCTCCGTTTTATGTTGACCCATCAGCAGATGTCCTTTTGTTTTTGAAGACTAAAGTTGGTTTTAAGGGATGTCCCGATCCAAATACATGATCTTGGATCAGATGTTGTATCCTTTTCAGGGATGGGATGTTTATTTTATTATTTTATTCAGCACTATATTTAAAATTTAGAAAATATAAGTGGTGGGGCAATTGCTTATTGTTGATAAATGTTCTGTCAGAAGTCTGTATTTCATTAAAGAATCGCAACATTTTATTGCCATTAAATGCTGCAGAATACAGTACTAGTTTGAGCAGGAGGCCCACAAAAACAGTTTGATAAAGTTGGTAAGATATCCACAGATTCGCACTTCCTGTCAGAATAATTCTGAATGCGCAAATGCCGCTTCATTTCCCTTGTCTGAGCTGTACTCAGCTTTGGTATTGCTCGCCATTTTTGTTGCACCAGTAATGTTAATGGTGGAGGTGTGAGGGGCTGTAAGCTAGCCAGAGAGAGTGCAAGCAGATGGATAACGGGAAATAGGAGAAGGCTTTCTCCGTGTAAACAGTCCCGGCCACAATTACTAAAGAAATATTGTCACTCTGCAGAAACTATGTCCTAGAAAACGGCACAGATTTCTGGGATTTGGGATAAAAGCTACATATTTATAATAAAAAAAGAGCGCTGGTAACTCTTTCAAAAGAGATCAAGAGATGATTGGCGTGAGATTTAAAGCGTTTAAAGATAAAAGAAAGTCAAAATATATAAATGGGGGGGCAGTTGCATTTGTTCTTATTTTTTCAATTTTGCAAAAACATTGGATCAGGACTCTGTTTTGGCAGATTCTCAAAATCAAAAAACTGAATTGAATCAGAGACAAAAAAAATCTGATCGAGACATCCCTTTTAGTTTTTATTTAATTTTATTTTAGTTTTTGTTAGTAAACCATTTACTGACAAAATATGAAATTGTTTTCTGAATGGCATGATGTTCACCTATTGCTGAGTAATCTATTTGTTTCCACTTGTTCTTTTCACTCTTGTCTCTAAATTTAACATTTTTGCTCCTTGAAAAACTCAGCCATTACCTTCTTTTTTCTAGGTCCTCGTCCTCCATCGGATCCACACGGTCGTTTCTTGGAGAACAAACCCGCTCCTGGGATGGGTACGTCTCCTGCGCCCCTCGTTTCTCAGATCTCCAAACTTCCCTCTCAATCGTTGCTTCTCTTCTTTCAGACATGGTGGGCCCTCGCAGCTCATCACCAGCAAACCTAGACTCATCTGTAAGTCTCCATCGATCGTTCCATCCTCTGCTCTGATTGTAGACTCAGGCTGTTCCACGTCTCAGCTGTGTGTCCTTGCTCTGACACAGACACAGGCAGTAGAAGCACAGGTAGAATCAGACAGTCAGGCCATGGCTTCCACAGAGAGTCCAGAGCCAGTGAGTATGCAGGCTGTCTGCTGATATCTGGTGTGGAGGCATCTAAAAAGCACTCTGTTCCTCACCCCTACCCCTCAGGGGCATGGCACAATAAAGGGCCTCTGTGGGCTGGTGTGGTTGCATTTATTTGAATGGGTCCTGGTTTGTGTCACATTTCTAACTCATCTTTAAACCAAATAATGACGGTCTGTGGTTGGTATGTTTTGTAGCTCTGGTTGAACCCACTGGTTTTGGGGAATTTGATTTCTTAACCCTTTAACGCTGGAGAAGTCGCCGGCGACACCTAAATGACACACTCTTCAACGTACCGTAACTCTTCGATCGTTTACGTGTAAGTCAGGGGATTCTGAATCCCTGATTTAGAATTCCCTGAGTTATGCCAACTGCATAAACGCTTCACTACTGTTGTATATCAGAGCAACGCTGCTTTTCTCCACTTCAGAATTCGCTGGAATCAATTTTGTAAACGGTTGAAGAATTACGGTAGTCAAAAGAATGTAAACACTGGCGCTCTGGTGGTAAAAGTGGTAACCATCAAATTAACATTTGAATTCATCACAAATGACGGGAAAGGTTGATTATTTTGGTCTGTATTTATTTTAGGGGCCTGGCTCCTTCATGGTATCTCCCATCAGAGACTCGCCCGGCCCCATGGTTCAAGGACCTCCACCTGCCCCCGAACTCCATGATCCACGTCTCCCTCCGCCCGGAGCTTACAGGCCCCTACGACCGGGCCCGTACCAGCTCCCACCAGGGCCTTTCCCACCAAATATTCCTCCTCTTCGCGGTATTCCTCCCCCAGCCAATGGACACCCAGGTAAACCCCTGCCTGGACCTTTAGGGGGAGATTTTGGACCTCTCCCTGCAAATGGACACGCATACCTCCCCAGAACGGGTCCTGGACCTGTGATGGATCCCCGGGGTCCTCCACTACCACACTTCCGTCCTCCACCACCACTTCATCCGTTTGGACCAATGCCCCCACCACACGGTAATCCAAGACTTTTTGTTATGTGCTTTAAATTTGAAAGTTATGAAGCCTTTAAGCTACGTTCACATCGCCATCTGAAAGGTGTGCTTAAGTGACCCCTTTTCAATGATTATCTATGTAAATGTGAGCGAATGCACGTTTTGGGATTCAGCATTCGAAATTCTCTCATTCATGCGTCTCTACAAACATTTTTAAAACTGTTTTTGGCCTTTGTGTACAAAACGCACATTCATTTCAACTCAGATTTGGTAGTGTCAAATGGATGGCTTCCCCTTTAATTCAGACAAGTGCCAACCGTTTGAAAATTGATTATGGATGAGGAATTAATCATTGCAATTTGTTGTGTTCAGCTGAAGTTAAGACTTTTTCATATATCGGAATAGAGCTGTGAAAGAAAAAGCCTGGAGCGAGTTTCACTCCAATTTGCATCGCTTCGACATTTTATGTCAAGTCTCTTCCTGCGGAGGTCATGACTTATCCTTTAACTCTCCATTCAGTTCTCCGCGGGTCGCTGGGACCTCGTCCTCTAGCCCCCGCTCACCTGCGTTTCCCCGATCAACGAGACCCCTACGGCCCACCGATGGACCTGCCTCCCCATTCTGCCCCCGTTGGTGACTCTTATCCCCTCCGGAACTCGGCGGGAGCTCAGGGAGGCCCTGGACCGGGCCTGCAGGTGAAACAGGAGCCTTCTCAGGACTCTATTTAAGGCTGGACCGCTGCTGACCTTGAGTCCTGAGAGGGCTCCAGAAAAGGATTTGAACTCATCGTCCCTCTAGAAAAGAAAAAAAAAACTATAGAAATACAACCCAGATGCAGTCCAACATGGTGATTTTCATATTTCTGTTAGACTTTACATTTCTTTATTAAAAAAATGTCTTTAGGGGAAAAAAAATCAGCGTCTAAATTTATGACTTGAAGTTTGCCATTTGGAACGGTCTTCTGTGCAATAATAACGTTGAATCTGTCTGTGAGTGTGATGACCTTTAAGGGGCATTTTTTAGGTTTCTGTAGAAACTGTTTTTGATAAAAGGAGAAAACCAGTATTGGGTGGGGGGTCAGCTTCTAACATTTCAGGAAAACCACTTTCCAAAAATGATTCCAGCAATATAAACAGAAAACATGTAATTTTAAGGGAAAATGTATCACCTATTTTACTACTTTGGTAGGAGTTTTAATAAAGTATGTCAGAGCTGTCAGTGTTATGTTCTGAAAGGATTTTCTGGATTATTTCTTTTGGAGCATTTTTTTAATTCAGATGGAAATCCCAAAGGGCTACATTTGTGCTACTTTAAAGACCCACTCTGATGAAATTGTTTTTTTACTTGTGGCATTTTTTTTTTTTTTTACATTTTAAGCTTAAAATTGGATTTCTGATTTCTTCAAATTATAGCGAATCAGGGGCAGTACAACGAGCAGGCTTTTAGATTAGCTCAAAAGATGATCAAAGTGGGTCTTTTTTTAATATCAAAACCATATTATGATGAATCTGAAAACTCAAGTCAGGTTACAGTATAGAAATGTAAGTTATAATCTGCACCAAAAGACAGATATTCAAGTTTTAAAACCCAATGATGCCTTTCATGATTGCAAAAAAAACAGAAAACCCACAAATGTTTTCTTTTCTGATTTATTAAAAATAAAAATCATAAATGTTTGACTTCCCTTCAGCCTGTCAACAAAAAACATTTCAGTCCTGAAGCTCTTTAGTGCTTCATCTATGACAGTTAGTTCATCTGTTAGTGCAGCTTACAGTTCATTCACGGCGTTACAAAAATCTCAAAACAAATATTACAAAGATTTTTCGTGACAGAAAGGTAAACCAGTTCAGGTAATCTGATTACAGACGTGTCATGCTTTCCTTTGAAGTTATTCTGATAAAACTGCAGGTTAAATACTTCATTTGGGGAAAAAAGCAGCAAAATTACTGATCAACAAAATAAAAACGTTATCTTAGTTAAATTTAACAGTTGTAATAAAAACTGAAGTTAAAAGCACTGTTTAGCAGTTTAAAGTATTTTAAGTTACAGATGTTTATTTCACATTCTACTCTTCTAAGATAATTAAATAAGCACTTTTTCCAAATTAAATGCAGATTTGTTGCACTTCTTTAAAGAAAAGCGGGAAATCAGGAAAGCAGAAAATCCAGGACCGATAACAAAACTTTTATTTTGACAAATTGGGGTCCGATATCGCAGAGAAGTTTTTATTTTAGTGTAAACTTACTCTCCAAACACAAAAACTCACTTCACACTCTCAAGCCAGGAGACTCCACCTGCAGTAACATTTACTGACATTTTGTTGAGTCTATGAAACACAAAATTGTACTTTTGCCAACAGAAACACCAGTCTTCTGGCATCAAGCTAGAAAGAAAAGAACAAAAAAACTTGGTTGGGTGCAGCTTTTATAAAGAGTGCCATCATGAGGCAAAATCTGGCATCGCGGGTGCTTTTAACTGGCCCCAAACTTTTTCATGTTCTATAAAAATGCTGCTTTCAGAACTTTTTTGTACGACACTCCTGAACCAAAATGACTGAAATATATAGAATTTATAAACTTCATCTAACTGACAATTAAGTCCAAAAGTTTTGTAAACCAGGTTAAAAAAAAAAAAAAAAACAGGTTTTCTGTTCCTTCAATTCTGCTTCGAACCTTAACTACAAATTTTACATTTTGGATTTCTGTTCTGAATGTTTCAAATCACTGCAAACACATATTTGATGATTATTTAAGTACAACCCAAGTTTCTGAGCTCCTCTGCAGCATGTTTAGTTAAGTGTCAGAGGATGTTTTTAAACGAAAGGTAAAGAAAAGGCTTTTTTTTTAAGATTTTAGCAAAAAATGAAGAAATGCACTTCAAAACTAATTAAGAATGCAAAAATATGAGCTGATTTAACATAACCGGCTCTGTTTCTGTCTTCACATTCATGGAAACCTCGTTTTGACATTGCTGGATGTGACTATAAGAGGCGATCTCCGCGTCTCTCTGGAGGAGAAGGAAGACCGCTGATGGCGGCCGCCAGCCGAAGCTTAGCTGTCTTTGTGTAGCGTCTGATGAAGGTGGAGAAAAAGTGGTTTCTTTGTGAGAAGCTGCAGTTTCTTCCTCTTAAAGTCTGTTGGCTTCTTGTACCTGAAAATTAAAAGCAGCTTTTTTTAACCTTCAAATGAAAGGCATGAGCGGAAATGTCACTGGTGAAAAACACTCACAGCTCAATTACAAGCGGTCCGGGTTTGATCTCGTCCATCTCCAGAAAAGCATAACATTTAGTGCTGGTGAACTTCTTTTTAGGCTTGTAGTGTTTGAATTCAAAGAAGATAGCTGCTCCTGCAATATATGAAGACGGAAAATTCTTTAAAATGTACTGCTCTGTGATTGAGCTCATTGAAAGAAATGCATACGTGAGAGAACCATCATTCAAAGGTGTCTCCAGAAGTCTGGTTTTTCGAGTCAAGTTATTGTCGGAACCTTCCTCTTCAAATTTTCACTAGTTTTGGATGAAATCCATTTAACTTTTGGATGCTTCATAGAATAAAGAGGATCACTCAGATGGAGTACAGTCAGAACCATAAACTAAACATGTACTTCAAGAAATTCAGCAAACAGCTTAGTATCGGCATTAACTTAAGGTCAAAAGGTTTTCTCCGATTCTATGCTGACACACAGCTTCTCCGTCACAACCTGCCCAGAAAAATATCTGCTTTGCCTCTTTCTCCTGCCTGCTTGTAAATAAATAATACCCACTTCTATTGTCTTCTGGTCTATTTTTCAGAGCTGTCCCAGGGATATTTTAATTATGATTACAGTGGGGATGGAAAGTTTGGGCACCCCGGGTAAAACGTTTCATTATTGTGCTACAAGAACATGTTAAAAATGTCAATAACCATGATTTTCATCAGAGTGGCTCTCTATTAAACAGGTGAACAGCTGAGAAGTCCTTAAGCTTGACCCAGAAGAAGATTCCTGTGCTATTGAAGATGTCCTGCCGCGCCCCACTTCTTAAGAAACTCGTCCATCTGATCTTGAAAACTAAAGAAATGTTGTTTGAACACGATAAATAAAGAATGTTTTGGAGAGACTTGTGGCCAGGTTTGGTGAAGAACTTTGAGTTCAATTTTTGGTTCAAAATGCAAAGATGGTTTTAAAGCCTCATTCAGCCTCTTAGTGCTTCAGCTGCTGTCCGTTCTCAGTTTTCCAACCCCTCCTTTACAGGGAAAACCCCTTCCAGGCATCCTAACTCAATAGGCTGCTGTTGCTGGGTTTTTTTTTTTTTTTTTTTGGTGAGATCTCATTCCAGTTCCTCAATTTTCCTAGTTTTCTCTCCATTTTGAGTCTCCAACTGCTCACAAAAAACGTGTTTCTTTTGTTTGCTTATACATATTTCCAACACATTTCTTTCCCTGCCAGAGCCAGCTGAAACAGCCACCTTGAACATGATACTTTCACCCCCGTGCTTGACATTAGAAGGTGGTACTTTTCAAAAATGTCGAATTTTTTTCAAATAAATATTTCAAAAATTCATTTTAGGATGGCGACATAAGCAATCAAATAAAATCAAGTCCTTAAATGTTTGTGTCTAACTGTTGCTGGTGAACATATTTGACAGAAGTTTGGAGGCGATTACCTTTTGGTAACTTCTCGACATGTCTCTGGATCTCCACATCCACGCAGAAGTGAATGTAGTTGTCCTCCTTTCTGGTGGCTACAGGCGTTTCCTGCACCGGATTCAGATCAACACCGTTCACATCTGCAGGTGGAGGAATATCAAACCCCGTCATCGAAACTCAATAAAGAAGCTTTTGAAACGTCTCCGTTTGATCGTCTCTGTACCTTTGACGCTGATGGTTATGTAGGGGTCGATGCACTGCCCGGCATCCTTTAACCCAATTTTCTCAATTCTTACTGTGAGTAGAGTTATACCAGGTTCCGAGGGTAACCGTGGTAGCAAGGTACCTGTAGCAGATCAAAGGTTCGACATCAACATTATGCCTCCAGATGAGCAGGTTTTCTTAACCTTGATTTAAAGAAACTCTTTAAGGTTAAATAAAAAAATAACAGTGTACTTTTTTTTTTTTTTTTTTGGCAGCTTAATTACTGATTTGTCTCCCAGAAGTGTTTAGAAGCTGCATTCCAGCTAGTTAATTATTTTAAACCATGTTAACCTTGTTACAAACTAAACACGTCTTTGTTAAATGTTTAACAGAAAACGAAGGAGTACTTTAGAACATAATTTTACTTTTGAGGGATCAGTCGGGAAGTTTTTAATTTCTTTTTTAAATGGAGCTTCATTTCTATTCTCTAGATCAGTGAGGGGTTCTGATGAGAAAAAACTGTGCACTTGACAAAAGGACAAAACGCTGTTTGTGAAAGAGCCGTACCTTGAGAAGCTGGAAATGAATCGGTCAGGCAGGGATGAGCGATGAAGACATGCACGACTCCGACAGAGAGAACAAAAACATGCATGGTCAAATGGTCCTCAGAGATGAGAAGACATGAACAAAACTGCACTTCAGATCAACAAGACCCAAACGGCGGCTGGGCAGGGTTTACCGTACCAGGAGCTCGCGACGCGAAAGCCTCGGACGCACACGCTCCCGCATCCTCATCATCGTCCAGATCTAGATCCTCCTCCTCTCCTGGAGCGAGGATTCTCCTGACCAACAAGAATGTCAGGGTTTCTCAGAGGTTCAAAACTACAGCAAATGTTACTTCCTTATACACAACAAGCTAAATGCTTTACCTTGAGGGCACTGGCTGGACGTCAAAAGGAAATTCTTTATTATAGGTGAGAATGTTCTCTATTACTGCAGACAAACAAAAGAAGAAGAAACATATTTAAAACCTCAAAATTTCCCTACATACACATTTTTGTTATTGTTTACTTACTGGGTTCTAGTTTTTTCAGGTCCTCTAATTTGAATTCCTCCTTTGACTGTCTGCACTAGGGAAATGGGACATTTAAGCTCAGATAATTTAATCATTACCCTTTTAATGAATTGGTGTATTTATTCAAAAGACACAGAAACGTGTTAAAAAAAGCCAAAATAATAGAAATATGGAACATGTATTTTCAAATCAGTCTCAGGAACCAAAAAAACAAAACAAACATTTAAAGAATCTAAAATGGGGCAAAAAACTTTATTTAAAATAATAGAACAAAGAAATGAAAGTAAAACCAAAAGGAATCCATAAAAAACAAAAATACGGAACAAAAATATGGACAAACAGCAAGAATAAAATAAGCTAGTTATTAGGTGCAACTTTTAAAGAGATGCAAAAAGACAACAAAACTGATTCAAAAATACAGCCCAGAAAGGCCCAGAAGTGACATCTAAGTGGACTATATTTAGTGACACAAACCTGCAGACTCGCACTTCTCATCTCCAGGCATGTTGCAATCTTTCCTAAAATTTTCTGCACAGATAAAATAAATTTAAAGTTATTATTAGCTGCAGAAAACAGGAGCTTTGTATTGATATGGAGTAAACCAATGATGTCACCTTCTGCTCTTCTGTGAAATCTGTGGAACTTGTTGTCTGGAGCTCTTTTTGTATTTGCCTCGCTAGACTAAAAAGAACATAGAAACACAGAACATCATTAGTTAACTTGTTACAACACAATAACATGTTGAGTAAATTTAGTAGCAATAATATTTTTTTATATTTCTTTTACTGGATTAAAACAAAACAAAAAACAGAAAATAAACTTTGACAAATCGTGCTAAAGGTTTCCATCACTGCTGAAATTAATTTTAAAGTCGCACTCTTATCATCTTTTGAGCAATGTTAAAAGTGTCATAATGGAGCAGGGAGCTTGTGGCCTGCCCAGTGTATCTTCTACATCACAAATACAATCTTTTACCAAATGTAACTTTTTTCCTTTGCTCCTGATTCACTGCGATATGAATAAAGCAGTGACGTTAGGGGAAGCAGGTGAGCTGTGCCTCACCTGCAAAATATAGCTTTAAAATGCATGCATTAAATCAAATTAATATACTTTTTTAAAAATTGAAAAATATAATAGTTTTTAGACATTCGATGATTAATTTTGTCTGTGTGGATTTTCAATGTATCTTTAGGGGTGGAAAAAGCAGTGAATTTACGATTTTCCAGCGGCGGGTGAGGCTATGAGTAGGAGACCCTCCCTTACCCAGCGCTGCACACACCGTAAAGCTGCAGCTGACGCATGCGCACAGCGGCGGGTGAAGCAGCAACAGCCCTTGCCTCCCCAACGCACACACTGACTGAAGCTGCAGCTGACGCATGCGCTCTATTTAAAATTATCTAATTTGTTTATTTCTCGCCCTCTGTCTAATTACATCGGTGCTAGTTTGCGACTAATTTAGTCTTTTTATCAACTAAAAATGCGCTGTAGAAATACACTATAGGCACTTACGCCTGCCTCAAGGCAGAGGGCGCTAGTGAGCCCGGAGTATGTGACACCGCGGCTAAAGATTAATACCGTAGAATTAGCGGTCATGCGCAGCCGTCCAGTTACTCTTGTATATGTTTACCATCATTTTCTAAATGAGGATCACGTTTTTAAACCCCTAAACTCAAGAATTTGATTAGACATGTCACTGGTAGTGATCTCCACTGAGAAAGAGAGACTTTTAAAACTGAAGACAGAAAAGGAAGACTTTTACAAACAGGTTATTAATGCGTTTCTTCAGAAGGAGCGAGCATAGACATAATACAAGGGAGCAAGACACGGACTTCATTGATAAGCAAAAGTAAGTCAATGAGAACAATTTTGGTGATTATTTTCTCTGCTACAGTTTGAAAAATGTTGAAATGAAATTTAAACAACACATTTTAACTCCTCCTAAGTTATGTCTTCCACTATCAGGAAAATGTCAGAAGAATGTGTTAAAAACACAATTTTCTTTTAAGCGGTCTGTAAAAAAGCAACAAAATAAAACATTTTTAATACCCGTTTTAACCCAGTTCTTTTAGTTTTTGTGGCCACCCGTTTGAGAAATATTGCTTAAAATGTCGCTAATGGCCTTCCATCCTTTGAAATTCGTACACAGATGTTAAACAGAAATTTCTGCGCCACCTTGTGGCCAACAAAAGCACTATCGGGTAAACCAGAGTGACAACTACAACACATATTAATTCACTAATAAAACAGATAATTTCATGAAAAATTATTTTAAACATTTTTTTTTATAAATCACTGTATAAATATTTGTTCAACACAGTTCTTCTCCCTTTTGTTTTTGTGGGAAATGCTTGTGGCCAACCCTTTAAGTAATACTGCATAAAATGTCCCTAATGGTCTTCCATACTTTTGAAATGTGTACATGTTTAACTAAAATCTGTATCTCTTGTGAATAAAAGCACTACCAGGTAAACCAGATATGATTATAATAAGAAAATTACAACAAATGTCAATAATGAAACAGATCACTTCATTACATTTTTGTTTACCAGACAAGACCCAAGGTGTAGGCTGTGCAAAGAGGCGCCAGAAACAATCCAGCACATAACTGCAGGGTGTAAGATGCTGGCCAGGAAAGCATACATGAAGCGCCACAACCAAGTGCCTGGAATAGTATACAGGAACATGTGTGCAGAAAATGGACTGGAAACCCCAAAGTCAAAATGGGAAACACCTCAGAAAGTGGTAGAGAATGAGAGAGCAAAAAACCGGTGAGACTTCCAGATACAGACGGACAGGATGGTAATGGTGAACCAACCAGACACTGCAGTGGTGGATAAAGAACAGAGGAAAGCTGTTGTGGTGGATGTAGCAGTACCAAGCTACGGTAACATCAAGAAGAAGGAACATGCGAACTGGAGAAATAACAAAAACTCAGAGAAAAACTGGAGGAAGCTTCGAAGGTGAAGGTGACAGTGGTGCCTGTAACCCCCAAACTGGAGGAGTGGCTACAGCAGATCCCTGGAAAGACCTGACATCTCAGTCTAGAAAGTGCAGTGGCAGGAACAGCAAAGATACTGCACAGGACCCTCAAGCTTCCAGGCCTCTGGTAGAGGACCCGAGCTTGGGGTGAGGTACCACCCGCAGAGGGTGAGAGGGGCGTTTTTGTTTGTTTTTTCCATCGCGTTTTTCTCTGAACACAAAGAACCCGCCCAGAACAACGAGAGGGTGTGGCTGACTGTTTCTCAACACTCCGCGGAGCAACTGCGGGCTCCTTTTCAGCAGAAAAAACACGGTCACACACACGCACACAACACCCAATGCGAAACTGGAGCCGGGATGCAGCAACCACACGGAGATCTGCTGCCACATCCCGTCATGGAGGGCAGGTATGTATTTACTGCTGACAGCTGCCGGGCAACTTCTGCCTCCCGCGGTCTTTTATCCCCGCAGCTTCCACCAAAGACGGAACAAACACGCAATCCAACTTACATTTGGTATTCATCTATCGCCTCCACTAACTGCCCCCACGAGTCAAAGTCTGATCCCTTCCTAAAACTGGCGTGCCATTTCTGGATAGTCTTGTTTACATCAGACATTTTGACGGGAGGATTCGTGCGGCGGCGCTCTCAGGAAAGCATAACCGAGGAGGAGGCTCATCTGCGTGGCTCCAGCGTCGGCCAGTTTGCCAGTCCAGAGGCTCGCGCACAAACCGGTGACACCCCGACCAAGCCCTTTCAGCCTGGCTGACCCTGATGTGACATCCGCGGGCCAAAGGAAGTCCCGCCCTGAGCCTGAGGTGTGCTCGATTTGCTGCGCGGGGTCGCCCGGAAGAGCGCTCCCAGACCTTCAATAATAAAGCCTTCATTTATTATTATTATTATTATTGTTATTGAATATCCAAATTTTTGTGACATTTTTCTTGACCTTTTCCACAACTTTGAACAAACTTTAGAAAATCAACAAACAAAATTATGCGTATTTATCACACAAACAAGCAAATAAACACGTTTAAGTTTCAAATTTAGACTTCCGCAGAACCTTTTAAGCTTTTTTTTTTCTTTCATATAAGTGCATCAAAAATACTTTGAACTTTTATTTAATAATGTAAAATTTGAGGTTATTAAAATATATATATATTAGTTTGAAAGCGGTGTTTTGTCCCTTATTCTGAAAGCTCCCATGAAGAGTTCCGGTTACTTCCGATCTGTAAAGTTGTCACTAAGCTAGCAAGAGAACGTTATGTGACTGAGAAAAGCAACAGTTGTGGCGTCGTTATATCGATTAAATACATCGAAAAAATGAGATAAAATGGAAAGTACAACCACTGAGTCTTGCTCGGTAGAACAGGTGGACTGCTCGGACTCGGGGGTGCCGTGTCTGATGAGAGTTGGGAAAAAATTCGAGTGGCTTCGCTTGTTCGAAAACACAGAGGTGCTAATGTTAGCTAACTAGCTAAACTTGCCAAACAATCGCACATTTTTCTGTGTTTCCGGTCCATTTTCCCCGCGTTTTTAGTTGTTTGCACTGGCCGGGGTTGCTCTGGGGTTAACGGGTGTGTTGATTTGGATTGCAGGTCACTGTTGGACGCGGGGTGAATGTGACGTACCAACTCCTGTCAGCGAGTTGTCCTCTGATGATCTCCAGACTGCACTGCACCTTCAAGAGAAAAGAAGACGGACAGTGGACAGTGACGGACAAGAAGGTAGAAGAACATAAGAAATATATATCCATATGTATACATCCACATACACTTGTGAACAATGCAATTGCAATTACTTATAACATACAAAACAGGACAAATTGATTATAAGACACACTTCAATGAAAATAGTGTTTTTTGGGTGTTTCTAACATTCTTGAGGCATTTTTTTGATGGTGAAGGACATATGTTTAGAAAATGTAGCTTAAAGTTGTCTTTCTGAGTATTTTTCTTTATTTCTTTCAAATTGTTGTGAATCAGTAGCAGACTAAAAATGTAGTTGGAAAAAGCTTGTAGCGGTGACGTAGGTGCTACAATTGGTGGGTTCCAAGCTCCCTGCTCTACTTCATTCTGATGCTTCCAATTGCAGACAAATGGATCCATGCATGTCTTTGTTTTCCTCGTCCGAATTGGCATCTGGCCCAAAACTGGTTGTGAGGGGCTGTAAGCTAGCGTGAGAGTATGTAAACAAAGGGATAATGGGAAGCGAGAGAAGGCTTTCTCCATGCCAATAGTTCCGCCCAAAACTCAGAGGCGAATTTTTGGTGAACTCCTATGGCTTTGCAGAAACTATGTCCAAGAAAACAACACAGGTTTTTGGATTTTGCCTAATAATAAGTCATCATAATTAAAAGACCACTGGGAACAATTTTACAATAGATTACAAGATGATTGGAGTGGGACTTTGAATTCTAAGTTGGTCAAATGGAGTTTAATTAATTGCTTGAAATGGAGAGGGAGGAAGTGAAGTTATATAATCTCACCTCCATTATATTTGTATGGTGCAGCTGCATCAAACAGATTTTTCATGGTTTTTTTCTCACACACATCGCAGAATCCTATACAAGGCATCAGTTAGTGCTGTTTAAGTCCTTGCATGCAGCCCGTGAAGTGCTTAAAATCCTGATTTATTTGATGAGTTCAAATTTTAAAAATGCACATAAAGCATGACACTTTTTGTTGTTTGCAGTAGCTCAAAGTAACAGCTGATTTCTTTGCAGAGTCTCAATGGCGTGTGGATCAACGGAATCCGTATACCGCCCGATGAAGCCTATCTTCTCAGGCTTGGAGACTCCATACAGCTGGGAGTTCCTGTAATGGGATCCAGAGTGGAGTTTGACTATGTCCTGATCCAGCGTCCCCTGAAAGACATTAAACCCTACCTGGCAAAAACGCATAATGAGGGAGCCACAGCAGCCCTCATTACTGAGAGTTCCAAGAGGAAGATGACCATGGAAGAAGACGAACCCTCTACCTCAAAGCCGAAGCTGTACCGTTGCTCTTCTTCAGACAAGTCTTTAGCAAAAGCCTGCCCTCCGCCTCTAAAGAAATCCCAGCTGCAGCAGAGTCAATCCCAGCCAGAGACCACATCCAGCAGATGTGTCCAGAAGTCAAGGCAATGTTCTGATGGCTCTCAACCTCCCTGTGACTTGGACGACCTACAGATGTAAGCAAACCTTCACTTTCATTGTAAAATACAGAAATGGACCTGCCAAAACTAAAATTTTGTGCAATTTTCATGTTTTTTTTATTTGTTTATTTAGTTACAGCACACTGTGTTCAGTGTCCCGATTGGCTGCTGACATTGTCAATCAATCTCCCTTACAGAATGCGTTCAGTTTTTCCAAATCTACATAAATCTACTATAAGCTTAGAAAAAGACCGAACTACAGGGACCAAAGATTTGCTTTTGATGCCATGGACGACCTGCTGTCTTATATTATCATTAAGACCTGTGTCACACCCCCTCTCAGACTGAACTGACTTTTCTAGTACATTTGGGATACATTCTCCAATCATGCAGAACCTCAGAGAGAACTCCTCTTACTGTTCTAGTCCATTGTAATTCAACCTCTCTGATGGTGCATGATGCTGTGGAGGTAAACTGTTGTCATCTACAGGTGGGAGCCGCTCCTCAGACTAATTGATTGGTTTATTTCAGTAATACAAATTTTAAAAAAGACAATCAAAAACAAAAATGTATCTAATCTGTTTAAGATATTGATTTATAAATTGATGCGATCTTCTTGACATTATAAAGCATTATAACCGTTCCTAATCCAAAATAGACGTGGCAAGGCTACATAAATGTAGGTTTTACATTTCCTCATGTCTTAAGCCTGAGAAGATAGGCTTCATCCATTGAGACTCTCCAAAAGAGTCATTTTATGGATAGTTCCAAAGTTTTTTTTTTTTTGCATAATGCATATGTGTATTAGGGGGCATTTATTGTGAAAAATATTTTTAGTATTGTTGTATTTACTTTATGTAAAGCACTTGGTGGTGTTCTGCAACAGGAAAGTGCTCTATAAATAAAGTTAATTTTGAATTTGCACTTTTTCATACAGTACAAAAACACACATGACATTTTGATTATTATTTTCTGCTTTGCAACACAGTAACTTCAGCTCAATGAGATGGATGTGACCCCTTTTTATCGTTTTAAGGAGGCGGATAAAGGCGCTCATTACCACTTCATCATATTTTGATTTATTTATTTTCCCTAAAACTATTTGCAGATACAGTCAGAACATTCTGCTGTTACGGGAGCAGGTGGATGACACCCAGAGACGGGTAGCATCTCTGGAGGGAGTATATCAGCAGGGTGACCCGCTGTTCTGGGAGCAGGTCCAGAAGCTGCAGAGTCAGCTGGGAACTCGCCGAGCCAAAATCCACCAGATGGAGGTCTTAAAGAAGTCCTTCGGTGAAAGGAGGTGGCCAGAGGTGAGGGTGGTTTCAGTGTATTTTACAAGCACGATGTAAAGTGAATTTTTGTGGAAATCAAGTCAATCTTTTGTGTTTAGCATGAGAAAACACAGCGGGAAGAGCAAATGAGAAAGCAGTTGAACGACGCCTTGCAAGAAGTAAGAAGCATAAAATAAATTATTTTTTTCTCACTTTTGTGACATGATGAGGTGTGAATCCTAACGATGAGCCCCTTTTGTTTTCATTCTCAGCAAAAGAAAGTAATCAATGAACACGCCCTTTCTCGACAAGCCTTTGAAAAGATTCTCTCAGCCAAAAACAGAGAGCTGGAAGCAACAAAGGTATGTTTAAAATCATTTGTTTTATTCATGTGGTGCCTCTGATTACCACGTTTGGGCTTCCAATGATAATAAATCCTCAGGAGGAAAAGGAAAGGGCGCGGGCCCAGAAGGAAGAAGTGGTTACACAGATGACTGAAGTTCTGGAGAATGAGCTTCAGTGCATCATCTGCTCAGAACTCTTCATCGAGGTGGGCTCAGTTATCAGAACTTCACCTGAAAACAAGAACCACTCACCATTTAAGTGAATTTGTTTTGGATCATCTCGTGGATGTGTTCTGCAGGCAGTCACCCTGAACTGCGCTCACAGCTTCTGCTCCTACTGCATCAACCAGTGGCGCAAAAAGAAAGAGGAGTGTCCCATCTGTCGACAGGCCATCACGTCCCAAAGCCGCTGCCTGGCTCTGGACAATTTCATCGAGCGCATGATGGAGAACCTGAGCCTGGACGTCAAGGAAAAGAGACTAAGCATCATCAACGAGAGGAAAGGTGAGAGGTGCGTTCAACTGGACCGGAAAGCTTTTGAGTGTCAACACAGAGCCGTTAAAAGCCAGTTTGTTTGTTTTCTTTAGGTGAGCAGTTCTGTGAAAGCAGCGTCCAAACAGGCAAGTGGAGAAATTCTTTTGGGAATGTCACATGACCAGGAGGAGAATTTGATTTACCTGTTGAACCTGCAGGGTTTTTTTTCTGCATTGGTTTGTGTATGGAGAGGGTGTGCAGGTCCTGGTACTTTTTGTTGACCGTTTCAGTGTATGCAGCATTTGCATGTGCTCAGTAAGGACCCAGTACTCACAACTTTCTATTGACATTGTAGGACAGCATTACCCATATGTCATAAGTCACATTTTCCTTGGCGTTAAAAATGATAGACCTGCCTCAGCGTCTCCAGTGACTGGTCAAGACTTAAAGTCGCTACAATCCTCCAGATTTTGAAATGAACAGTGAGCACACTGGCAGGGAGAGGTTCCGTTTTCAAATGAAAACGTCAAAACTCTGAAAGATTTTGACTTTATATTTATTAAAAGTTGCTAAAACAAATTTAAAAACATCCCATTCAGTCTGTAACAATTGAAACCTCTTTTGATTTTGAGATTTACTGTCTAAATTTATCATCGGGAGTGACTGTAGTCGATCAAGTGACCCTCCACTTAAAAGCAGCAGAAACTGCTGAAGCATTCAAACCTCAGGGAACGCTGGGAAGCTGCTGGGAGGCTTTCTAATAACATATCACAGTTTTCTGCACCGGAGGAAATCTGCACCTGACGCAGAGAACATCCATTAAACAAGATGGCAGCACAGTAAATTTCATCTCCTGTTTTTTAAGCCTGGCGTTTTATTTCTGCGGAGTTCCTCCAGCCTCTTTCTTTCATAGGGAAGTCTCACTCTGTGTTTCTGTTTTCCACCAGCCATCGGCGCAGAGGTGATGGTGATCCACGATGATGACAGCAGCAGCAACAGCAGCAGCAGCAATGGCAGCAGCATTGAGAGCGATGGAAGCATGCTATCCATTTTTAGCAGCTCCAGCTCTGTGTTCACCGTGGACACCGAAAGCAGCGACCATTTAGAGTTTGAGATCTCAGATGACCTTGAAGATTAGCTGTGTGGCATGGAGGGACTCACAACGTCCTACTGCAATAAAAGCACTCGGGATCTTTAGTTTACACTAAGAACACTTTGGCTTCATCATGAGGAAAACCTGATGTATTTGCTTCTTTTTGTAAAATTATTATTTGTGTACCGGTAGTTGACATGTTTTTCAGTGAAAAGATTAAAGTTTCTTCCTGATCACTTTTACCATTTTTCTTTACAAACTTTCATTTTTTTCATGTTGCTTTTTTATCCACATTCTGGGTTGATATTTAAATCTTCCCTTAGATTAGTAGCTGAAAGTGTTCAAACGCACCAAACGTTATGACTTTTCTACACAACATGTACTTGGAAAAGTTCTCAGCTAACATAAACAAGGTGGGAATATGTTCTATGGATGTTCTTTTCACCTAAAATTCAAAGTAAAATGCAGTTCTCAATTTACAATTTGAAAATGTATTTTGGATTGTTTTATTATTAAAGTTGTGCATTTATAAATTTAGGAAAGTTCATTTTATTGCCAGAATTGTGGGAAAAAAGGTGTTAATATTTTTAGCGTCTATTTACACTAAAGTAGATTTTCAGAACAATTACTGAGAGAAAATTTGTTAATTTTTATGAAATCTATCACAATAAAAGAACACATTTTTAACTTAGAGCTGCAAAAGGATACACAAATGAGAAATGTAAGTATTTTTATTTTGATAAGTCCACTGATTTGAGGGCACAGAGACAGCCATCACAGTGTGAGTTTACTTCCTGATGTCATGCCATGCCATTAAAACTGCAGTGCTGGGAAGGCACTTTCTCTCCCCCTGATTTCACATGGAGGACAGTGATGGACTGCCTTAAGGCTACTGTTGCAGCCTTTCATGACTCCGTCTGACCCAACATCAGTTCTGGATTGCACTCATGATGCCAATAACAGGCACGACTTGTGCATCTGAAAATGAAAAACATGCATGATGCATACCTTCTTTCAGCCTCTGAAAAGCAGTCTTCATTTACAAAAGCATTTCTAGTTTTATTGCGAAAGGCCCTTTGTGCTTTAGCCAAAAATCCAGATTTTTAAATGTTATTTTCTTTTCTTGTGCTGAAACAAAAAGTGTTTTTGTTGCCAAATTGGTTTATGTATAAAAAAAAATAATTATTTTGCACAAAAAAAAAAAGGCAGTGATTTTTTTATGAACATGCTCAGCGTGTCTGCGTTTTTCCCCCTACTGAAATGGAGCTAAGCACCTGCTTCATGTTGTTTACATGACAGATGGATTCACTCAAGTGATTTCTCTTCCAAAAGGCACACAATCCATTTCCAAGGCCCATCTGGTAGTTTATTAGTCTGTGCTTCACCCTGAGATCATCTTATTTTGGCTTAATGTAAGTACTTTCTACTGTTGATGTTCTTAGTTCTTACTTTTAAAGTGATAATAGTCATATTCCATCAATAAATAATAAATGGTTTCAGCAATTAATTAACATTCGATCTATTTACCGGTATACGCTATTTGAATTAAATAAATGTGTATGTTAATGCACTGTATTATAATAAAGAAACAATATTATACAATGCATTTTTATTTGAAGTTTTTCTTACAAATAATTTTATGTAACATTAAACAATAATATTAATACTAATATTATTCATATTAATAAAGATATTCATACATATTTTCTATTAACCAAGAGCCAATTGTGCATACAGCTTAATTTTAAAAAAATTAGTAAATCCCTATTTATCAATAAAATGTAATAGTCAAATTTTAAATAGTAACACCTTACATTTTTTTAAAGCACCTAATGGAGAAATAGCAGCAGCTCTTATAGTTGCAGTTCTGGTGTCAAAGGTTATTGTGACCTTTTGAGAACTCTGAATTCTGTCGGAATTATAAATTGTTATTCTAGTACGTACATATAAATGGCATTTATAAGCGCCCACCACCACCAAAATTTTTTTTTAATCTAGTTCAAATGATCCCATCGCACTCCTGTTATCTTGGGTAATGACTCATTTAAGGCATGTTCTTTGTAAAGTGCTTATTAAGTTCTAAGTAGCTATAGGATTTCTTCATTAGTTGGTAGGCAGTGACGCAGCAAGTAAAATTTCCTTGAAACCTCAAACTACACACAGGAGATTCGATTTCCATGGCAACAACTGGAAGTTTCCATTACAGGACACGGTTTGTTTACGTTCGTAAATGTGAGTTTATTAGTCTTCTTTTTGATTAAATATCTGTTTATGTTCACTGAAATGAACTTTAAATATTGGTTTTATGTCATTATCATTATAATTTTATTGTATATATAATTTAATCCCTTGTTTAAAGTGTTCAATAGACCATTTTGCTTCAAAGCAAAAATAGTCTAAGTAGCTAGCTAAATAGCTAGCTACTTTCTCCTGTTACCAATGTGTTTACTTTTTATTTTTACATATTTACTGCTTGTAAACGTGATTTGTATGAAACAGCCTGACAGCTACAAAAATAAATAAAACATGAGGAGGATCATTGCTGAAGATCCAGATTGGTCCATCACCACTGTGCCCAACTTATCTTTCATCTGCCTGCAAATCATCGTGAATAACTTTGAAAGTAAGTATAATTTTCTGGAGCATCGCTTTCCAAAAAGAGGAGCAATTTGACTGCGTACTTCCTCTCTGTTCATAGGAAACCCGATATTTGAGATGCTCACAGCAGCCCAGAAGAAGCTCCTGCAGGAGAGTCTGCCCCCCTCCCTTCCTCTGCATGTGACAGCCAAGGTCCTCCCTGAGGGGCCCTACTGGAGGCGCTGTTGCCAGCAGAAATTTGCCTTCTGTGATGTCTCTGATCATGGCCACATCTGGAAACGAATGTTCTTAGAAAGGCACTTGGAGAACCTTGTTGAACTTTTCATCCCAAACATATCCGACCCACAGGCTGTTCTTGATGTTGCATCAGTTTGTGAAAAATACGTCAAGCGTCTGGACATCTCACAGCTTCTGGTTCCTGTCGTGAAGCCTCAGAAGAAGAGCGAGGAGAAGGATCCTGACTTTATTTCAAAAAGGGAAGTTCTTCTCATGGACCACTTTGACTTTAACATCCTGCTTCAGAAGCTGACAAACCTGGAGGAGCTCCACCTGACTTATAGAGTCAACCAATGTGGCATGAACTTTGCGTGGAATATGTTTGAGATGACAAACAGAGACTGCGTATCCCTCGCCAAGGCTCTTCAGTCTTGTAAGACACTGAAGGTATCAGTTATTCTTTGTCTTTTACAAATTAAAATATAAAATTATTATTGCAGTGATTTTACTTTGTCATTACCATTTTTACCCTTCAAAGCTTTATTTTGTAAGTTGGTGTGTCTTTAAGTACCATTTAAGTGGCTCTAAAAATTCCCATTATTACTCATTGTCATTAATTCTCTAAATTAAGTGTTTTAGGCTCCATCAAAGCCATGTGGATGACAGAAAGTGTCAGCTGCTGGTGAACCACCTGATGGACCACCCCTCCCTGAAAGAACTCGACTTTTCTCACAACAAGATAGGAGACGGTGGAGCCAGAGCCATTGGCCAGCTGCTCACCAGGAGTAAACTGCAGACTCTTAATTTGTGCAACAACCTTATTAGCTGCCAGGGGGCCAAAGCCATAGTTCTGGCCTTATCTGAGATCTGCACTCTTGAGTCCCTTAATCTGCTTCTCAACATGATAAAGGATGAAGGAGGTCAGGCCATTGCCAAAGCTTTGCTGAACAACACAACTCTGCACAATCTGAACTTAGGAGGAAATTATCTGACTTCTGTCACTGCTGAGGCTATGTCTAAAGTGCTCACAAAAAACAAAACTCTGCAAAGCCTTAATCTGTCCTGCAACCAGCTCTGTGACGTAAGTATATCTTCAGTTATGTTTTTTTAAACTAATATCATCCCGAAACTCAGCTGCTCGCTGTGCAGAAACAGTCAGGGTTGCTGCAAGGATTCTCAATTATTTAGCAATGCGTGCAGAACACAGACAGTAATGGAAAGAACAGGAAGTGGGGTTTTTTTCCCAATTAAAAATAGATTTACAACTATCCCCTGCAGCTCTGCTGCTATACAGTTCATGGTATTTGTGACTGAAGTGATCTGGTGGATCAAAAGTCATCCACACAGCAGAAATGAAGTCATCAATACCTTTGACCTTTGTCCTCTCAACTAAAAAAAAAATCTGCTTTGGATGAAAATGTACAATTTGTTACATAGTTTTAAAACCCAAACTAGACAAGATACAATAATTTAAAAGGTTAGTAAGTTGTCTCAATGTTTTATTTTTCACCTAATAACCCTGTGTGTGTTTGTGCAGGTTGGAGGTGAGGCTTTGGTGGCGGCATTGTCGCAGAACTCCACTGTAAAAGAATGTGATGTCCACCTGACCCAAGTTGATGACCAGAGATCTTTCCTCATCAGCAAGCAGCTTTGGGCCAATCAGAGTTCACAGTTAAGAATCCAACGCAGCCAAAGAAAATGGGATTCCCAACATAAACCCTTTGCCCTGAAGAATTAAACCACAGTTTCCGAACATTTAGATCTTTTTTCTTTATTCCTACCCCTTTCTCTTAAAGGGTCTTCTGATTTATTCCTAATAACCTAACAACTTCAGTATTTTTTATAAATCTAGAAATTTACAATCTAAGCAGTGCTTTAATGTTTAAAGATTACCACAAATGTATCTTATTAAAAAACTTTTTTTTTTTTTTTAAGGCTAGAGTTTTCTGGCAATAAAACAATTTAACAATTTTTCCTAATTTTTATTTGATTCAAAACAAAGGCAAAGCTGAATCCAGTGCTGTTTTAAACTCTAGAATTATATATAATCGGCTGACACTATGTCATTTTATAATTTGTAAATTTTAATTTAAAAAACTTGTCCGTTTTAATTGGTACATTTGTGGCTGGTATTTGAAGTAAAGAAAACCATTAAATGTCTTTGACTTCTACTGATTTACTCCTCTCTGCTTCATGCACCAGCTGCTTTAACATCTCAGTCTTTGTAGACTTCATCATACTTCAGTCTTTATTCGTGAGAAATGCAAAGAAAGGAGATCTTATTATCAAGAAAGATGAACAAATACATCAAATTTTAGACGATCGGCAGCAAATAAGAATATTTTTTTATCAACAAAAATATGCAGCAGATATTTTGGTGAGAATTTCTGTTTATTGAGTTCTTTTATTCTGAAGATATTTGGTTATGAGTCCTCATGAAGGCAGCATTGTGATTGAATTGGAATACATACAGACATTTGATCCACATTGACTATCAGTTATTCTTGTCACATTTTTGCAGATTTTGCCCTCACCCCTTAATGTTGCACAGAAAAATTGTTGCTGATTGTTGCAGGTAAAAAAAACCTACTTGTCTATTTCTATTTGCACTTGAAAAAAACTGTCTTGAAAGTAAAATGAGCCATAAAAACCTGGAAATGGAATCAGAAAAAGGCAATAGATGGAACAAAGAATCTTTAAGCTTTTTGTTTTAGAGTTTCAACATGTCTGCTTGTTTGTGTGTCTTTGTGTGTGTTTATGTGTGTGAGAGAAGAAAAGACATTCATCAAAATTTCACCCTACACCTTCAATTATTTACAGCACTAAGTCTTTGTGGCCTCACGAACACAAGCCTATAGATATAAAGAAATTAGCCCAAAAGCATTCTACAGTGGAAGAGTACATACATGATGAACTAATCTACTTGACTGAATAGGAAGTCATGACAAAACCCTTTACTCTGACAGTCAACTACAGAGAAAACCTCCCATTCACACATCCGCTTCTGAAAAAGACTCAACAGAAAGTGATTCAAAGCAAAAGTTTTAAAGGTGTTGTTTTTAGTGTCCAGTCCCGTCCAGATCCTCAAGAGTCCTCAGTTTCTGAGCAGTCCACTCCCCTCCTGAAATCCACCATCATTTCTCAAAGAAATGAATAAAAAAACTCTGATTTTAAAACCTGTACCTGAATATTCCTACACTCAAAACAGTTTGGTTGACTTTAGGGTTTTTGATCTCCCTAAAATTATTTGTAATTTACACGTTTTCACATGTTACATGTGGCACCATAAACTTCATGAGTGTTTGATCAAACAGATTCAACGCTTCAACTGATTTTTGGCTGACAAATATCAGTAAATAGATCATTTTCCCCTTTAAGAACAAAGGAAAAATAAATACATAATACATTAGAAAAAGTTCTAAGCAAGTGTAGTTATAAAAACAGTTGCTATTCACAGCAAGAACATAGAAAAGAGGCTCCTAAATACACTTTTATTAATTAAAAAAAAAATACCAGAGAATAAAAATATTTTATCCTTACTTTAAAGCAGGGGTGGGTAAGCTACAGCCAAATGTGGCCCGGGAAAACTTTTTTCCGCCCTGCCAAATTGGAATAAAATATATTGATAATCCTTAAAATGTTTTATTTTCTCTGTAATTCTGGTGTCTCTCTATAGATTATGCACTACAAATGAACTGACCTTTGCTTATAGGTACAGAAAGTTCATTTGCATTCGTGTGGTGTAGGAAGATTGACTGTTTTTCTTACATTCACGCGTGTTTTACATGTCAGACAGTCATTTTTCCGATAATTTCCATGAATGCAGCATTTCTCTGAGTTTGCGTTTTCCTTCAGGGACATTAACCCATTGGTGAAATTGGCTCCAAAATGAGAACAAAAGTCACAGTTTTGAAATAAAAAGCCCAAAATGTTCTATTTTAAAATATTCATATCAACTTTCAATCAAAATTAAAGCGTGTTAATGTCCAGATTGCATCTTATTTCTTTCTCTTATGAGTTTCCAAAACACTACATCTGCTCATGGTCCGTGCCTTCTGTCAAAATTTAGAACCCTTTGTGGCCCACAAGTTACGGAGTTTGACCACCCCTGATTTAAAGCTTACTAACTGATTTTAACTTACTTGTTGAGAGATGTTATGATTTTCCTGTGCAACCTTACTTTGACAGTCAGTTTTCTTTCAAAACAAATTTGTTTTATTTAGAATTTACTTAGAAACCCCTCATTCCAATGGAAGAAGTGTGTCTTGAGTTTGGGGCTTGCATAGATCATGACTTCCAAAATGAGAAATGTAGATGTTAATAATCATATAATTTGCGATTTGGTGAGACGTAAAACAGCTGTACATGCAGACCTAAGTTCAAACCTGACACTAACCTGGAATGTGGAAGTATGGCTTCTTGGTTGCTCACAAATTCAAATGCAGTATTTTGAATTCACAGACAAAAATTGAGCATTGGCAATGTTTTGACCGTCAGAGAAGTTGTGCAGAAAATAATGCAACTCTTTTAGCGCCAATAACAGCAAAATAAATCACAAATTTGCTGGAAAAAATACTTTAGAACTCAACTTTTAAAAAATTGTCAGATTTACCTCCTCAGAAAACACGTTAACCTTATTTTATTAGTTTCAGTTACAGTAGGAATCTGCACAGTTACGGGAAGGGACTGCATTTGCTCAAATGACAGGAAGCCCTTATTTAGTTTGTGAAAGATGTCTTGTCGTGTTATCAAATGTGACACTGTAAGCAGTGAGTCCAGGCCTCCACCCATTTCTGGCGTTCTCTCTTACTGTCTCTGATATGCAGAACTGTCTGCACGAGATCTGAGATACATGCTGAGTAAAATCACATCTGACTAGTTTATAGCTCGGAGGAGAATCATCTTATCCAAAATGTAAATCATGATCTTTAAAAAAAACTGCAACCCCAAAGACATCAAACAGAAACTTTTTTTTTTGTAGTTCTGCTTGTTTAGAAGAGAAGGCACTTAAAGAAAGAGGTAGACTAAATTAAAATATTGAAGAAAAAGATCCAATCAGCTAAATGACATGATGTTTTTTTCTGCAGCTTGTAGAGGTGTTTATAATTCTGTTTAAGTTGCCGTGTCCTTTAGCCCTCTTGTGCTAAATTATTCACGCTCCCCTGTGCTATATTTAACAAGGAAGGCAGCAAACAGGCAGACTGAATATTTTATCAACACCTGACATTTACAGCTTTTTTTTTTTTTTTTTTTACTTAAGCCTGTTTCAACAAGACCTTATTTGTGTCCTACTTCAATGAATTCAGTTTCAAATGTTTTCAGTCATCTTTGCTTTTATAGTGATGTTCATGCCTTGTTATGTCCACATCTTTGATAGTAATTAATTTACTTTATTTGCAATTATGCTTTGTTGCCCTTCAAGCTCTTGTCAGCTTGCTGCTGAGTCAAGTTCACACCAAACTGTAAAGGCTGAAGACTTGCTAAGTGAGTCACCCCCTTTTCTTGGTTTGTCAAAAACTGCTTAAAGACCCACTCTGATGAAAATCTGGTTTTTAACATTTTCTTGTGGCATTTTTCTTATGATGGAGGACATACATAAAGAGAAAATTAAGCTTAAAATAGCATATCTAAACATGTCTTTATTTGAATCGTTTTGTGAAGCAGGAGCAGACGAAAAAAAAAAGATCATATTTGTGATGTAGACAATAAACTGGGTGAGCCACACACTCCCTAGACGACTAGGTCCGTGTACTTATCCGTTTTCCTCATCTGAGCTGGCGTTTGTCTCAAAACTGTACGGCCGGGTAGCTCTAACATAAATGTGAAACTTCTAATTTCTAATTAACTACTGCCGCTCTGCAGAAACTATGTCCTAAAAACTGCACAGATTTTTTTTCACTTTGGCAAAACACAACATAATCATAATTAAAAGACAGCTAGACTTTGAAAATAGATCAAAAAGTGGGTCTTTAAGGAGTATGACACTCAGGCAGAGCGATTCTTGAAAGGTCTCTCCCTGATTAGTTGGTTGAATGGGTTGGTTTGATTAAACCTTGGTTACTCATAAAGAAGTTAATTTCATGGAGTGCTGTGGTTCTGGCTCACAGTGAAGTCTCCACACAAGAGCCATTTCTGTGCAGTGAGCGGTGGTCATGGTTGAGGCATCCTTCGTTGCGATGTACGATAAGAACCGGGAAGCATAAAGCCTCTTGATAGGCAGGAGGGTTCTCTTCGCTGCTCTGCTGACCTGACAGGCAGCGGGTGCTCTCGCTGGGTCCGGACTGCTCGTTCAGGCTCCCGCTGCTCCTCCACAGGCAGCTCCGCCTGGAGCCGTACAGCCGGCTCAGGGAGAAGCGGCTGCTGCTGAAGGGGATGCGGGGGCTGTTGCAGATGCTGAGGGCGCTGCGGGAAAAGATGGAGGAGCTGCTGATGGCACGATGGCAACGTTCACAGTTCTGCCTGTAGCTACTATAACCTCCACATATGGAGTAGCTGTTGCAGCCCCCAGAGAGCTGAGTCAAATCCATAAGAACCGCCTCCGAGTAGCTGGGCACCAGCTGCTGGTTGGAGCGAACGTGCCACTCAAGCTCGGTACTGTCAATGGTGTTTACTCGAGGGATATGGCTGCAGTATGGACGCTCCTCAGACGGTGTTACTGGCACATAGTCAAAACCAAACAGCTTTTCCACATGGTAGTGCACACAGGCGGTGCAGTACTCCGTCAGCACCCGCAAAGGCCAGGAGAGGGTGAAAGCAGCTGCCACCCAGAAAATTGAGTTGGACGCATACCAAGGAGGGTGATTAGGATCAGAGAAGACAACCATGTACTCCTTAAAGTCTACATTCTTTAGGTGCATCCCCTCACGGGCCTCCATGTAATCATCTAGACCTTCGTTTTCTGTGAAGAACCTGGCTCGCTGGGTAAGGTAGGAGTTTTCGGACTCCACGTTGGCAAAGCTGAAGCACTTAGTGAACCTCACCCTGGTGATTGGGAAGCCCTCCAGGCCTAACAGGATCTTTGAGACGTCCTTAACACCACAGTTCCCATAGTCAAACTCCGCCTCGGCCACATGCGTGTTCACTCTCTCGTGGTAGACCTGAGTGGAGGTGTAGGCATCTCCGTTGCGATATCGCGTCACGTGCCGCGTCCTCCTGACGTAGTGGTAGCTTATGGCCTTCCACCAGATGCAGGGTGTAGCCTGCTGCATTCGCTGAATGCGCTCCGCCACACTCTCCAAATCCACTTTGTACTGCAGCTTGTTCCTGGCGTAGCAGTGCCAGCATTCCACCAAGTAGACCACATAGAGCATGACCAGAAAGGCCAGGGGGATGTAGATGTAGCCATTGGAGCAGGGACTGTCGCTGTACATCATGGACTTTCCTTTGTAAGCGCTGTCGAAGGAAAGGCGGGTTACCTTGGTCACCTGGCACCACACTGTGACCCCGATGCAGCTGTACATCAGCAGGGACAGTAGAAGGCATTTCCAATGGGTTTCCTGACACAAGGATTTGGTCAGAGACTGTTTCTGAGGTTTTTGCTGCATTGGATGAGAAGTATAGCAGTAAGTTAGTAAAAAATAACAATTTCAAGTCAAAATTTGATATAATTTTCCTGTTGAGTAAATCATTTCATGATAATCTTGTTTTTGCACAAAGATCTTAAGGTCAAAATCTGAGTATGTGACTTTACAATAGCTTCTTGCCCTCTACACCTAAGTTATCTTTATTTTAATTTGGCAGTGAGGTTCTGTACCTCTGATATCATACAAACTCACACTGCAATAAGTCAACAAGCCCACAAGAAGGAGGTGCTACAGTGTGCAGCAGGAATGGTTGTCTTGACCTCAGATATGTGATATTAAAAACACTGCTGTTGCATATTTTTGAAGTGCAATTTATTAACCCTTTAACACTGGAGCTTTTGCTTGTGTTTACATTCTTTCGTCTATTGCAACTTCAATCGTTTATGCAGCGGATTCTGAAGTGGAGAAAAGCACCTTTGGGCTGATATACAACACTTATCGTTTAGCCGCTTTTCTCCTCGTCAGAATCAACTGATTCATGTTGATCGCATAAGCGGTTGATTTAGATACTATATTTTTGATTAAAGCCTATTACGCAGATTTTTTCCCCTCTAAAGCAGACGTTCTAGTTAAATTTAGCTCAGTTCCCCCTAGTTTACGCATTTTTTTTTGTGCGTAGAGACCTTTACAAACAAGGGCCCTGGTGTCTGCTGTTAAAAGCTGTGTGGTGCACCATGGGAAATCGTTTGATTATTTTTGGTGTTTATCTCTTCAATGGTGGATTAGGAAGCACTGACACACATGAATCTTTTGTCTTCTGTATAAAATGTGAATTTTATTAAGGTTTTTATGAGAGACACGTTATATTTGAAAACAACAACTAAGGTTTGAAAAAGCCGTACAAATCTTATAATCCACTGGGAAAAGCTCATTTGAAGTTTTATATGCAACATAAAAGAGCTAAAAAGCCCGGTAAATAGCTGTGAGTGATTTTTCAGTGCCTTTTTATTTAGAATGCATCATCACACCAGGTTTTGTGTCTAGCGATGACATGGCAACACTTCCAAACAGTAAGCCAGCAAGTGTTACCCTGAGAAATTAACCAATCGATGACAACCGTGTGCAAAAACAAAACTTTTTTTAATCACTAAAAAATTATTTAAGATTCAAATCATGTGGCATTTTTAGAATTAAAATAAAGTTAGACTAATGAGCGTGATGACCATAACTGGCAGAAATGATATGAAAAAAAAAAAGAGCGGCTCATGCGTTTGAATAATTTAAAGAGATTTCTGCTTTGTAACTGCTTTTCCATTTTTTATGTATGAGCTGCAGGCCATTTCCTCATGTAAAAGACTCAAATACACGTACAAAGAAAAACTACCAGGAGAGAAATGTATATTCTATTTTGATGGTTTACCAAAGTATCATCTGACAAAGAATTTCCCTTTCCTGCGCTGAAAAGCAGGCAAAGTTTTTATTTTCCAGTAAATAAAGCCTGGTAAAATATTTCAGGCTAATAAACCTGCAGGTCCTATACTTTCAAATAAAATATATCCCAAAAACAAGTGCATGAAATGTCTACAATAGTCTTTAGGAATCACATTTTCAATAAAATAGAAAAATTTAGGGCAATTTTCAACTTTTTGTACCTTTTTATTCTGGTTATTCAAAAGTGTAATTACAAGACCATTAAAATCACTCCTATCTCTTTAGTATAAAGTGTTTTTTTATAATTTACTTCTATTTGTATTAGGTAAATATTCGAATTTCATGATTTTATGACATTTTAATTGCAAAGCAATATGGTACTTCAACTTTTTCATGTTTACTTTTCTTTTTCTCTACACAGATGATAAGTGAGGATCGTGTGAGGGTTCTCTCCTGAATTAATGCTAAGCGAGCCAGAAAAAACAGGCATTAATGGCATTGGCAGCATAAAGCCGATGTCATTGTTTATAACCTCAGGGTGCTGCACACCCCACTGGATGCATCAGCAGCTCAAGAGCTGGTCACGCCCTGCAGAAACACTGATCTGCAAAAACCCAGCAAAGATGGATCATAAAATAGTCATCTGCAATAAATGCTGTAGAGCGTGCCTTGGATTAACCACCACATCCCTGCTTCATTTGGTGCCAGACTCAACAGTTGGACAAACCCCATCGCTGCATTGATCCAACATGTCAGTTCTCTCTAACAAACATACATAATAGATGCTCCTTCTCCATAATACCCCTCCACTTCAGTCACATGATTTTGAGGTGTCTTGCAGACTCATAACTGCAGCCTGAGGGGCTCGGCGGATTGTATTCTCCTCTGAGATCCTGCAGGAGAAGCGTTCCACCAGCAGCACCCTGCGCCTGCTCCACAGCTAGAATCGATACAACCTGACATACTTTGTGCCTCATGTTCCACTTGCAGTGTTTTAGAAGCAACCAAAGCCTTTGTGTGTTCAGTCTGCAGCTTTGAAAACAAACTCCAGGCAACAGTTTCTGCTGTGAAAAGACTTAAATGCAGCCCCTCGATTATTAAAGAGATTTTCACAATAAATGTGACTCACCACTATGAGTAATTAACGAAACATTTCACCCCAAAAAAAAAGTCTGGAAAGAAGTTTCATTGTTGGTGCAAAACTGAGAAAAAACACAAATTGTTCAAATAAAAAAATGTTTTTTAGGAAAAAATTGCTTAAAAGAAAATAGTAATTACCAAAAATGTATATACATTTTAAAACATCTTTAAAAAAGTAAGCTTTCTGTTCCTGCTAATATTCCAGTTTTATAATTTACATTTAGAGTAAAATATTTGAAATCAAGTTTTAAGTTCATTGTTCTCAAAGAGGAGCAATTCACCAATTATGGTGCAAATCACAGATCACCAAATAGACAAACAAACGAGTAAATAAACAAACTAGTGAACAAGTAATTTTTGATGACCTAGTCATACAGAGGAGTTGGGCAAACATCATACTGTACATATTTGTTTGTTTTTCCTCATAAATGAATACTCACAAACTTATAAATGTTAAAATCAGCAGACAGCATTCTTCATGACTTATGAGGCTGTAAGAGAATGGAGAGACTAAATTCCCTGTTATACTCACAGGTAATATAGTTTGACATATTAAGACCAGCTGGGTTACATAAAAATGGCTCTTGTGTAAGGATGGGAAACTTTTCCAGCTAGAGTGGTTGAGAAAGTAAAAAAAAACCAGGATAAATTGTACGTGATGAAGAAAAAAACACATAGATGTAAAAGAGAAATATTGTCTTATGGATTTGGGTTGTAGGTCTAGAAGCAGCTATACCTTAGAATAAACAGATTTTAATCAAACTTGACATTTATGTCCTCAAAATGTCTGGATCATGAACATACAAGCAGACATTTTTATTGATATATTTATTAATTTTATATAGCTCATTCTGCATTTTAGTTGGATCCCAATGGTGCGAGAACCTCATTCTGAACCCTTTCGTCCGAATTAAGCCCAGAAAATCAAATATCTGACGCCCCAATCAGGTCAAATCTGATTCCTTTAAGGTTCTTTCATGTGATCCATCCTTGAAACTGAATCCTCATGTTTAATTTGGCATCTGTGCTCCTTACCTCCTCCCTGGAGCTGTCAGCCTCCACATCTGGGACTGTTGTGGTGCAGCTTTCACTGGCCGGTGCAGCTGATGCTGGGGACATGATGAAGACTCAAACAGGCGTGCATGGGTCTCCTTTTGGGTTGGGAGCTGGGGATCTACACCCCCATTTAGCATCATCCAGAATAAAGCAGCTCAGCATGAGTCTGGAGACCGACCCTCCTCCTCAGGTGCGCAGACCTCCGATCATGTTGCACCTGGAGACGACTGGAATCAAAACCAGAACCCAATCTCCCGGGACGAGCAGACTTATATGAACACTAGGGCTGCAGAAGATGCGGAGAAAAGCGGTCTGCTCCTCTCCCAGCAGACGGCGGAGCAGGACAAAGACTCCAGACGGAGACACGTGTGAGCAGCAGCCGCTCCGACACCTCCGCGTAAACAAGACGCGTTCATTGTTCACGGAAATTACAGCGCCGCTTCTCGTCGTTGCTGCTCCGGGAATCCGCCCTCTGCATCCAAGCAACCGAGTCTGCAGCCCAGACATGCAGACATGAGCTCCCCCTCAAGCTCAAAGACAAATAATTGCACCAAGGAGGACTTTTATAACAAAAATAGTGACATGTCATTTAGAGAATGTGTTAGAGCGACTGCTTCATGGCTGAAAATGTCAGATTTATTAGGAAACTGTTTTATCTGTTAATTTAAAAAAATAAATGATGCATTAGGTAGTAATATCATTATTTATATTTATTTCTAAGACTTATGAAAATGAAAACAAAACGGTTAAATAAATCATCAAAAGGAGAATTAAATCATTAATAACAACAAAAATGTCATTATTTATTGCATGACTTTCAGCAAAACTAGCTTTTACTTGAATGCATGCATTCAAGCATGCAAGCATGTGATTATAAATAATTAGGGTACACTGTCAAGAACCTTTATTTTCTAAACAATGTAATAGGTTGCTTCATATCTAAAATGGATTTAATATATCTGCGTTTTTATTGTATTATTCAATTATTTTAATGTTTGAAGTAAGCTAATGAATCAAAATCAATCAATCAATGACCTGGTCACGTCATAACCTTTGTTTAGAAGTATAATAGTGCACAGAATTTCAATATAAAGATGTATTTCAAACCCAGTTCTAACTGCTGCAAATGATTTTTTAATATCATTCCAGATAATTTTGTATTTTTCGAAACAAAAACATTGTTTTCCCTTATTTAATAATATTATTGATATTTTGGATTATGCTTTGATTATTCGGCTCTACTCTTAAATGACTCAAAATTTTAACCAATGAGTTATCCTGAGAAATTGAAATTTAAACACAAAAAAATGTGGTTGTTAAGAGAAATGAAAAAAACTACAACCTGAGCGTTGTAAAAGATTAATAAAGACAGAGCATATAAAAAATAGAATTTTTCATTCTTGATTTGTGCCTCACTGTGTTTATATAAAAACAGTGTCTTCATAATCCTGGACAGCATACGTGCTTTTTAATTAAAATCTACTGTAGACTTGAATAAAGAGGAGTGAGAAAGCATAACAGCATAACAACTGTAGGTTTGGAGCAATATATACTTGAAAACACTCACTTTGCAACAATACTGTCTTCTATTTTATATTTATCCTCTTGAGACCCATGGGCTTTTGTTTGGACTCCATTGCTTTTAAAAGTTAGCAATTATGCTGCAGAAAGGCAAAAAGATGTGCACAGTCTAAAGAGGTTCTATTTTTATAATATTTATAGATTCATTCAAGCTCTCAAAAACAAAAAAAAAACAGCTTTGAAAGGCAAAACAAAAGATGCATTAATTAAAATGTGAGAAAAAGTGTACAAAAAATTGTTATTACACATGTAAAGTTTACATTTACAGTCCTGTCTTGTATGCAAGCTTTTTACTTGACAGTAAGTATGGGAATATTATGTAATTGTAAATCTGGCTTTTATAAAACATTGAGTGTTCATATAATTGTGCCAAATATGCAAAAAAAAAAAAAAGTCTGCTTTTTCTGAATTTAAACAAGATAACAAAGGCAACAAAGGACTCTGCATAATCCGTGTCAAGGTAATGGTCAACATTGCTTAATCAAATAATATTTTTAAAAAAATGTACATGTAGCACAATTTTCAACAAGTCAAAAAACACTTCAGTCCTTCAATAAATAAGTGCCTGTGGTTTAGCAATATATATGTGAAAACAAAAGCAGTCAGTTGTTCCATTGTTTATTTGAACTTGAGCAGTTTTCTAAACCCACGCAGAATTTTTTGTGCATTTCGAACTGCTGTTTGAGATTTTTCGCCGAGAATTATAGGCCTGCATATTTTATCTTAAGACTACATTTTAGTTTTATCCAAAACAGCTAGTTTAAACGAACTTTGAGATTCCATGCACTTACTAGATGACCTTTATACCGTGGCCCTGAAGTGCAAATCACATTCACAAATCACTTGACACGAAACAATTTAAATATAACCACAATTAGAAAAGCAAATGTAATTTTTATAGGAAATAAAACAAATTTGTGGAACTGCTTTTGACAAAAAAAAAGAAAGAAGTGTGAGAGAGAGAATAAAAAAATCATAATAACAAAAATAAAATATTTAATTGTTGACTTCCTGTCGCTTTTTTGAAAACGTTTATTTTGAAACGGTGGCATATCCGCCGTGATGACGTAAGTTATTGACGTTCTCTTTTTTTCTAACTGTATACGTACGTACGTTTGTTGGCATGCGCGCGTATGTGTTGTGCGCAGGGGGGATTCCCCCCTAAACAGTTCTTCCCTTCTCGTCTTTCGTCGCGGTGCACTCTGCTTCGAGCTCGCGCCGTAACCGGATATCTCCCCGGTTGTTTTCGCGTCCTTTTCCCCCGAGGAGTGGATTAACTTTCCAGAACTCTAAAAAAACTCTGAAAATTCACGGATCTCCGTCGGGGCTGTTGCTGCGAGCTGAAGCGCGGTGTTATGAGACTCAGCGGCTCATTCCTCCGGCTTCACAAAAGAGCGGTGGTTTCCTCTCGCAGCGGCAGCAGGGTGCGCAGACACCGTGCTATCAGCGGCGGCGGCACGCGCTAGTTAACTGGTTAGACGGCTGGAGGGGGAACCCCGACGAGGCCAGCAACTTTCGCCATGTCGCGCGTCGACCGTTGCAAAGATGACTCGCTGGAGGACACGCGCATCGACTCGGGCATCGACTCGTACCGAACCACGCTGCAGTCAGAGGAGCACCGGGAGCCGAGCGGGGACTTCGGCGGCGCGAGAGACAAGTTTTCCACCGGGGAGGAGCGCGTGGACTCGGCTTACATATCCTCGTCCATTACCTCGGAGAGTCTGTCAGAGGTGGTGCAGGCCTGCAGTCTCTCTGGAGACGGCGAGGAGCAGCCGCAAAGTCACGAACTTTCTGAGGAGAACCTTCTCACGTCCATCACAGAAGATGGAGACACGTAAGGCTTTTATTTTGTTAAATGCATCCAGTTTGGAGGCTCCTTCGCCCCACAGACGTTGATGAATGCGCTTTGCAAAATTTTCATCTGGATTGTTTTGGTGAATGCATCAAAAGAGTTTCATTTTTATTGAGATGAATGCGTTGAAGGGACTTTGTCAGTCAGTTTTCCGATGATATTCGGCACCAATTTTATTTATTTATTTCTGTGAAACGAAATGTTCTCATCCCCTTTTTTAATAATGAACTTTGTACATGTAATGAATGTGGATGGTCTGCTGTAAGGCGTTGCTCAGTAAGAAAACAGAAGTGAAACAGATAGGCCTGGACTTCCCCTGCATTACAGACAAAGCACATGCTGTGAGGTAGCTGGATGGTTTGCTTTTCATCCAAGAAACTTGTTGATCAGGACAACTCAAGTCTGCGTTTTCCCCCTCCAAGTCACACAAGTTTATGGATGTCCAAAAAAAAACAGATCAAACATCAGTGGATTTGTGTTTCTCAGTTTGATTAAATGATACCGTATTTTCTTTTTTTTCTCTCTTCTTCCTCAGAAGCTCTCTCCAATACGTCTTCATCATCTTGCACTGCCATGCCATTGTCATAAAAAAAAATAAGATTCGAGTCTTGCAGCCAGTGAGATCCAGAAACGGAGCATGGCAGAAGTTTTGCTGTGTCTCTGACCTCTTTTCATTTCCGTTGGTAGAACCACAAGGTTTCATTCTCACACTATAACTATAGATACCTGCTCCAAAAAAAAAAGGAACACTGAACACCTCGCACCACACCTAGCCTTCAGACTCACAGAGACACATGCAAACACTCATTCTCCCCCGTGGGAGTTTTTTTTTTTTAGGTCTTATTCATTCAAGACTGCCTCAAACTCAAATAGGAAGTTACTTTCATGTATTTCACGCATGACTTTGGCTTATCTGAGCTTCCAGGGATTTAAATCCATCCTCACTGAAAGAACAGGGTCAATACATAGAGATCTGGCATCCTTCTGCATTGTGCATTTTGACAACAAATGCTTAAATATTTAGATATCTATATGACCAGGTAAAAAAAAAAATGCAAGTTAAAGTACAGAAGCTAGTTATTTTTTAAAAGAAGTGTTTTTTTTTATTATTTAATTACTTTAAGTACATTAAGTAATGTATAGACACTGCAGTTGGCTGTTTCAAAATAAATCAAAAGCTTTTGTTTTATTTTGAAAAATCTTTGTACTTTTTTGGGGAAAAATCCAACTAATGTTTACTCTTTTTTTTTTTTTTTTTTGCTGAGTTGTCTTCGGAAACTTGAGATGCTTGACATTTTAGCAGCTTAAATTAAAGGTTTCCATTTGGATTTTGTGGGAACTTGCATCATCGGTCAGTGATTGACAACTTCTGGTTTTACTGTTTATTCATAAAAAAATATGTTTTTTTTTATTTGATTCAAACTTTTCAGGCTTTAACTGTAATTTTTCCTTTTTTAAAAACTTATTTCAGCCTTTTATATCTGTAAAAGTCCATCTGTTTATGGGGTATTCTGTCTGTGGAATGATAAAATGATTTGGAGGTCAAAGGTGAAGCAAAAACAAACTAACCTCAAAACCGTAGTGGGAAGTTGTAACAATTAAATGTTTGCACAAAGCAGGAAATGAAGCTTCGGATCTTAAAATAGACTGAGAAAAGAAAAACCCTAAAAGGGTACCGTTTTCATTGTAACCTTTTACATCCGTTTTTGTCATTTACAGAAGCCCAAATGCTCAGATTTACCATTCAAAAGAGTCGAGTTTGTAGCAGCCTCTTTAGATGAGAACTTCTCATCTTCATTTTATAGTATTGGTTATTTTTAGTCTGAGAACTTCCTCAGTGTAAAAGTAAGCCTGCAGGTTTGTGCGTACGGTCACACATCCTCACACACTTTTAGGTTGTGAACTAAAGACGAGGGATCATGCAAACTGACAGATGTGTTTTTTGCCATTTCTTATGTAGAATCTTGCACCTAGCAATCATCCATGAAGACACGCACATCGCTCAGGAGTTGATACATCTCTTCCCCAAAACAGCCCTGGACTTTCAGAACAATTTATACCAGGTAAGCTCCTGCAGCCTGAATTGGGAATTTTTCAGTCTGGAGGACTTCCCCATGACTGATGTCTTGGTTGTGAGAGCAGTGGCGTTGTCTGTGCACTTCCACAGAAGTGTTGTTCCTCTTTATTTGCAGTCCGTCCTCCCTGACGGCTGTCACTGCGGGGTGGTTTCTGAGTTAGCTCACGAGGGACTGACAGTGGAAATTCCCTCTTCTGGTTGGTGTAGAAAATAGAATGTCAGGGAGCTGCGGCGTGGATGCGGGTGCAGGAGTTGTTCCAGTCCTTCAAGAAGCTCAACGACATCTTCAGTGAAGTGACGTAGCTGTCACTTGGAAACATGTGAAGTGAGGAGTCAGGACTTTGTGCACTGACTCAGTTAGCTTTCGGTTGCCTCAGATTTCCTTTCAGTCATTCTTAGATCTCTCCTTACTAAGAATTTGTTATGAACTTTGTGAAGATGCATTGCTTGCTGTATTTGTGTCTTACGCAACACTGATATAAAAAAAAAAGTAATCGCGAAAGAAAAGACGCAGAGGCGTCACGCTCAGCATCTGCTGCCCGGTCAAAGGGGCTTTGAAATATCAATTTTCCGTTTCTCAGATCAGTTTTTGCTGTTGTCTGATTACACGTCTGATCAGAAACAGTTGCAACTAAAACAGCTTTTGGATCTTTACCATGTTTGTGCTACTTTGGTTGAACCTGCTGGTGTTCTGCAGAGTCCTCTGCACCTTGCTACCTACCTAAACCTGACAGATGTGGTGAGGGACCTGACCAAGAAAGGGGCAAGCCTGGAGCTGCAGGACCAGGACGGGAACACGGCGCTCCACGTGGCCTGCCAGCACGGTCAGAAAGAGTGCGCCTCTGAGATGACCAGAGATTTTTCTCCCAGCACGCTAGAGCCAGTCCTCAGGATCCAAAACTGGAGAGGTTAGAAAAGTGACCGTCCAAAAAAACAGCCTTCGTTCTATCTTTTATGGAAATTAAATTTGGAACTTTTCTGTAGGAAATAGATCATTTTTGGTGTAAATGTGTGAATATTTGAAGCTAAAATGTCATTACTGATCTGACTGACCTTATGTTCTTTGCAAATACTGGTGTAAGACCATTGACACAGCTGTGGCTGTGATATTAGGCTATTTAAATAAAATTGAATGGAATTTTTGAATGGAATCGGGAATTTGGAATGGAATGGAATCTTTCTTTAATCTTTTTTAATCAAGATGATTGTATTTGCAGGTCTTGCTTGTCTTCACCTGGCTGTACTTAACAGGAAACATCAAATTATGAACCTACTGGTGAAAAAAGGAGCAGATCTTAACATTCAGGTTAGTTGAAGTCCCAGTGCATCCATTATGACTTTTAGTCTGCAGCTCCACTCCCAATTAAACATCTAAAAAAATGACAGATAAGGTCCTGCGTTTCTAAAAAAAAAAAAAAAAGTATTTATTTATATATGTATGTGTGTATATAAATATATATAATATGTGCCAGTTTTTTTTTTTCTT
Source organism: Adrianichthys oophorus (assembly GCA_036245035.1). Lineage (NCBI taxonomy): Eukaryota > Metazoa > Chordata > Actinopteri > Beloniformes > Adrianichthyidae > Adrianichthys > Adrianichthys oophorus. The sequence goes on from BSAI01000101.1 coordinate 23,190,011, forward strand.
TGCATCTTGCAAGCTTCCTCTGATATTTATCATATTTGTTCCCTTCAAGCACCATTTGCTGCTTGTTTGGTCCCCGTTTAAAAGTGTCCTGCACCTGTGCAACGCTGATAGTGACACGAGCTGAGCTTTAGATTTCCTGCAGAATTTGTGGAGACATAATTAGATATGAGATATGATTAGGTCGGGTCAGCCGGTCTGTCTTAACTTTCTATAGATGGAAGGGAACGCTCTGGTCATTCCCCTAACTACCCCAGACATTCCTCTCAGTCTGAATCACCATCCCAACATATCGTTCTGCCTCTGCAGCCATGAATCATTATTTTAATTATCACCCAGCTTTTTTGATGCCTGCTTAAAGTCAGTCAGTATAGTTCATTAATCTGGTGTAATTATAAGACGATAATTTCCTGGTTCTTGTAGGAAGGAACGAGTGGTAAGACGGCTCTGCACCTCGCGGTGGAGATGCACGACATTCCATCAGTGAGGCTTCTGCTCAGCAGGGGGGCCAATGTGGATGCCGCCATGTTTAACGGCTGCACGCCCCTGCATCTGGCAGTGGGGAGACAAGACATCGCCATTGCCAATCTCTTGTTCCAGGCCGGCGCCGACACAATGCTGCGGAACATGGAGGACGAGACGGCGCTGGATCTGGCTGATGGCAATGATGATGTAAGCAGTCACTTCTCTAACGGCGCTCTTCCAGCTTTGTGTGTTTTAATAAAGGTTAACTGAAATTAAGGTTAGATTTGATCATTTTTCTTGTCCTCAAGCTTCTATTTTAAAACCTACCTAGTTTTTTTTATAAAAGTTATCACAAATAACCGGACCAAAGATGGAGAAAAGCTTATTTTCTGCACTTCAAACTAATAGAGAGCAATTTTCTGTCTCTGAGCGGCAAAAAAGAGATCAAGCTTTAGATTTCAGAAGTCAAATCAGATCTTGTAAAATTCAGATCAAAGTAAGATCTTTTGCACACACAGTTCAAAATGTATTTCTGTAGTTGAAAATCTACCTGCAAATTATTAATTTTGTGAGAAACTGCTGTGGAATTTTAATTTTTCTAACCCAATTTTTCCCTAAATTTCAAATTTAGAACGTTTATGATGTAAATATTGATGAAACTTATGATACTTTTTCTGTTCTGATAACTTATGGTAAAAGTCCTCTCAGTTTCCAACTTTATTCTACTGAAGAAAGATCAAGTTGACTCCTAAAAGACCAGAAAAGGCCAAATATTTAATCTTTTTTTTAAATTTATGAAACACACATCCTATTGTCTTTCCAATTTCTCGGGACAAAGTTGTTAAATTAATTTGATTATTCAGCAAACTCAACAACATTTAGTGATAGAAAAACAAAAACTTTTAAAAAATTTCAGATTTATTTATAATGTATCAGTCAGTATTGTTGAAGGCATAATTTAATGTGTAGCTTTTATATATATATATATGTATATATTTAAAAATACAAGAAAAAATATATTTGCTGAGCTAAAAGTCATGATAACTATTTGATCTTGACAATTAAATTGTCGACTTTTGTGCTTTAGATCTTCTTCTCTTGAGTTTCAATTTAAAACCTATTTTCTTTCAGTGAAATTCTGGTGTG